>WIXG01000412.1:0-61572 GCA_009869945.1 Mesaphorura yosii | reverse complement strand
CAATCAAAGTCAACACAGGAATTTTTCTCCGGCAGCCACCGAAGGATGTCGTACTTTACCAGAACAGCGCCCCGTTATGGCTGAAATTGAAATTCGAATTCCTGACGCGAACTTCACAAAATCGCAATTCTTCTAAGGAATACTGCTCAGCCCATCCTAATTACTATTATGATGCCAACTGTGTGCAGTTTTCATTTGTCCATGCGCATATGGATGAACTGCACAAACGGTTGAGCTTGCTCTTGACATCTTTTACCGGAAATCTGGCTACCCCGAAATACTTCAATCAAGACGACGAACAAGTTTAAGGGTGGAACTCCAAACATAATGCTGACGAAGATGTGGCTCGAGGGGCTGCATAGCTGGTAGGCACGAACAAGTTTAAGGGTGGAACTCCAAACATAATGCTGACGATGATGTGGCTCGAGGGGCTGCATAGCTGGCAGGCACGAACAAGTTTAAGGGTGGAACTCCAAACATAATGCTGACGAAAATGTGGCTCGAGGGGCTGCATAGCTGGTAGGCACGAACAAGTTTAAGGGTGGAACTCCAAACATAATGCTTCGAGATGTGACCCCAATTCCATTGGGAATAGCTGCTTTTGATGAGGAAGTCGGCTATCATTTTTCGACCATCGTGGACAAGTACACAATGCTCCCGCATAGGAAGGTTTTGAAAAACGCATACACCAGGGCGGCTGAAACCACCGGAACAACTTTCACAGTTTTAGAAGGTTTCAGTCGCAATGTGGACGGCAACACTGTCATTGGAGAGTTTAAGCTCCAGCATTTGCAAGAATTTCCAGACGAGTCACCCTTGGAGATAGAGTTCGACTTAGACGAAAATGGTCTGCTGAAGGTCAACGTGGAGGATGTGAGAACTGGGATGAGCATAGAAGAAGCGTTGCAAGTTGGGGATGTTGTATTCACTCCTGATAAGTTGTGGACGCAGAAAGAGTTGGTTGACTCTTTATTCGCCTTCGTATAAAGAAAGTTTTCATGGAGAGAAGAATTTACTTTGATCAATTTGTAATTGGTTAATCCTGTACATTCAATTCAGCTGATGAGTTCATGTTTTAATTTAGCCTTCATTTTTGTACAATTAAACATTATGACACTATAATTTTTATGTTTCAATTCAAAATCATACTTGATGACTGAAATTTTGGGATCCGTATTTTCACCTCGGACGTCCGTATTTTCACCTTACCCCGCAGATATCGTTTCTACAATTGCTGCTGAATTTCAGAGTTCAGTACTTTCACCTCGGAATTCAGAGTTCAGATTATAAGTTCAGTATTTTATCCCGACTCCGGTAAGCGTCTCACATTGCCCGCGCGAGCCGCGCAGCGCAGCAAAGCACAGCTCCTCTCAATACGCTAACATTATACTATAAATAAACGTCGCAGAAGTACAGTTGAAATACAAAATCTTGAAGTCAACCTCTTTTCATAACAAATACCGAAAGCAAACTGACGAAAATAGTCATGACATAAATACAGTACAAATTACATAGCACAGCCCCACTAAGACATTACTCTCTTAGAGGAAATTATGAGCTAACTGAAGAGCGAATATGCAAACCAAGAAAATGTACACACGTGACGCATTTCTGCTGCATCAGGCATGCGGGATTTAGCAAGTTGAGTATGATAATTATTGAAGGAGAAAATGTCCGATTGCTAAGAGCATCTTACGAAATCCAATATTATTACAGGGTGCTTCCCTGAAAAATTGGATCAAGAAATCACACGCTTATCGAAGCACATTGCAATACCACACTGATATTTAGGGAATATTCGATAAGCTTGAAACGATAACAATTCGATGTCTATTCCACTGCCATGCTGCGGATCAAATATTCCGTTTTATCAAAAACTTTGCGGAAATTAGCAAACCACTAACCAACCTTACCAAGAAATATGTCAAATTTACTTGGACTCCACAATGTGACAATGCTTTCAAGTTACTAAAACACAAATTAATCTCACCACCCGTGCTTGGTTTGTTTGATCCTAACCTTCCGGTTGAGATACGCTGTGATGCCAGTAACTATGCAATTGGGGCAATCTTGCTGCAACAGCAGCCTGGCTCTCCAGCTAAAGTATTGGCATACGCCTCCAGAATATTGAATCCAGCGGACTTGAATTATTCCAGCACTGAAAAAGAATGCTTAGCTTTTGTTTGGAGTCTAAAAAAATGGGGAAAAACTTTCGAAACTTCTCTTGTCGACTGTCTTCATCTCAGCCCTTATTGCAATCACCAGCTTTACATACTGGTACACAACAGGACCACAATAAGAATAGAGAGCATACATATTCTTACAGAGATAATCTAGCTCAGCATGCCCATAGAATTGGCACGTCATTGTAATATTTCGGTTGGTACTAACCAGAGTTCGCCTGGCGTAGGGAATACAAATTGTTGTAGTACCGTAATTCCAATACTAATTACTAATATGATTGTAGTTCATTGGGCTCAAGGCTCAACTTCCAAGTAGCGGAACTGTCACGAAGTCGTGCATGCCAATCAGAGTGTCGTCTATTTCCAGGATAACACCATCTGGAAGCAAATCAAAGTTTAATTTTAATGCTTCAGCTGCACTTCGTAGAATAGTCCGGAGTTTGTGCATACTTTGGCCATCAGCGTCCAGAATCCAAATGCTGTTTGGAGCCCCTTGAGGAACCACGAGATCCTGAAACTGTGAGTCTTGTGCCTGCTCGATTACCAATGTGCCAGCAGCTCTTGTTGGTGCGACAGGTATCAACGGTGGAGGAGGTTGCACAAAAGCGGACTCGGCGATTGTTCCTCGTGGAGTCTCATTCTGAGCTACTGTACCGCAAACGGTTCCGTTGGCGTTGTATTCATCTGGGCACTCTATCTCTTCGTCTTCACTCTCATACAGGTCTACGTCGAATCTTGGACCACCTTCGCATTCGACCACCTCGGAAAACTCGCTCTCCAAGTCGGAGTCAGAGTCGGACTCTTCCTCTTCTGAGTCCTGAACTGAGGACCTTTGCTGACGCCGACTTGAGTTTGCGGGTCTTCGCCTTGATTTCAATTTTGACTTCTTCTTAGTCCGTTTCGATTTCGGCTCATTCTCACTCCAAGTCCGCACCGGAACGTCAGCGTCCGCGTCAAATCTACTGTTCACGTACTCAGGCACGTCCCACTTTTCCTTTAACTCCGCATGATACTTGTGGAGGTGCTTCGCTAACGAATATGACTGCTTTACACGCAGTGGACAAAATTCGCAGATGTGGACGCCCTTCATCGTGTGAACGAACTTCTCATGTTTAATCTTCCAACGACGGTTGAAGAATTTCAAGCCGCATATCGAACAACTGAATTGTCGTCCCTTCTCATGCGCCACTAAGTGGGTGTCAAGATACTCCTTCGAGGAAAAGTATTTCGAGCAGATGCTGCACTGGAATCCACGCTGCTCAATGGGCAAATGAACTTTCTGGTGAGTGAGCAAGTTGATCTTCTGTGTGAACGCCTGCAAACAACATAACATGACACGTCAATTCAAAATACATTCAAAAAGCATTAAAATGCGTTAATGTTATAATGCAGACTGCATATCAAATGGCGCTTACCAAATCACATTCTGTGCACGCAAACCGTTTGACTCCAGCATGAATTTGTGCGTGGAGTGCAAGCGACTTCCTGAATTTGAATCTCTTGCCACACTCATCGCAGATGAACTCTGGCTCCTTGTGAGTAAACTGATGGCCAAGCAGCAAATCTTTGCGGTGGAAACTCTTACCACATTCCTCGCATTGAAATCGTTTTAATCCATGCGTTTTGCGATGAGTTTTCATGGAATTCCAGCTTACGTACGTCACTCCGCATTTCTCGCAAACGTAACAACCTTCTGCGTTTGTGTTCTTATTCTTGCGGGCTGAAGCTGGCAATGGAGCGGGTGAGGAACTGGCCGTGGTTTTGCCCTTGCCGGAAGCCTTTGGCCCCTTTGGCGTTTTTGCTTTGGATTTGACTTCCTTCGCAGTGTCAAGAGCGACTGCGGATTTGCACTGAGGGTGGTTTTCGAGCCCAGTCTTCGACGCGAATGGAAGACAGCATTCGTAGCAAAAATAAAGCTTATCCGCACTGACTCCAGTGTGCTTGGCTTGGATATGAGTCTGGAGCATCGAAACTGACTGAAACTTGACCCTCTCCTCGCCACCGCATTGAGGATCATCACAGTAGAACGGAGTGCAGTCAGTGCAGACATGATCCATGAGTTCAGCTCGTAGCTTCAGTCGACGTTCGCACTTATTGCATTTGTAGGAATGCGTGTGAGTTGTGACGTGGTCCCTGAATTCATCCACTTGCTTAAAGCTGGAAAGACACACTGGGCAAGACATTCTACTGCTGGAATCTCGAGCATGAACTCGTATTGCTGAACAAATCGACGTGTGCATCTTAAATACTGATTGACTAAGATTCTTGTTGCAGGTTCGACATTTGGACTTGGGCGGACCTCTCTTGTCTTTGGCAACTTGAGTTAAATCCTCTTCTTGAATCAGCCTACCCATAGAATGGAGCTTGAGATGGCGAATGATGTACTCTCCACGATTAAATACTTTCTGGTCCAGGCACAGATCGCACGTGTAAGGAAAGCGTGGAGTAAGACCAACGTCATCGGAACTTTCCTCTTCGTCGCTTCCGGTCGACTCTTCTTCCGATGAGCTCTCTTCACTCGTAGAACTTGCCCGAGTCCTCCGTGTGACCCGTTTACGTTTACGCTTCTTCGGCTTCAAGCGGGCTTTTTCAGTTCGGGCAGCTCCCACTTGCTTGTAGTGCTCGATGAGATGCAAGCAGAAGGATGGAACGGAGTCACATCTGCAGCCACAGAATTTACAGACCCAGTCGACGTTTGACTCCGGTGGTTCTGGCGATTCTGGTGCTGGCTGTGGCTCGGCACGCTCCTTCAATGTTTCCCTCTGTGGCTCGAGCGATTCAGCCTCATCCTCTTCGTTCGCAGACTCATCAGCTTCGGTGGTGACGATTAACGTTGGCTCCGAAATCGTTCTTTCAACCTCGTGTTCTTTTTCAAGCTCTTCATTCTCAATAGCATGTGATATTGGCTCGGGTTCAGGTTCCGGCTCGTCTACATCCATTTCGTAAACGATAACGTCATCGTCCTCCTCTCTGACGTTGCCGTCGTCATCGTCCTCAGCGATTAGATCAACTATTTCAGGTTCCGATTCAGGTTCAGGCTCCTTTGGACTTGGACTAGAAATGTATATTGTTGCAGTTGCAGCATCCGCAAGAATGGTGGCTTCAGTCTGAGTCTCAATTTCTGCACGCACGACCCTGTCCTCTTCCCCGTCACCCACGGACGCGTCAACTAATTCCGGTTCAGGGTCTGGCGGAGTTGGGCTTGGCACATCCGTCGCTGCGTCCGCAGAAATGGCGGTTTCAGTTTGGGTCTCAATTTCTACATTGTCAATCAAGATGGAATCCGTCTCAACCCCAGCCTCGGCCACGGTCGCCGGTGGAGGTTTGACCGCCTCTGGCTCAGGGTCTGTCTCCGTGCATTGGTCGACTGTAGGTTTACGCCTAGCGGTAGGTGCCTCAGGTTTTTCAACACGGGCATTACAAATGCCTCCAGCTGCCAGTTTTTCTTCCTTCTTCGCTTCAACCATGGCACAAATAGAAGAAGTAGTATCGTCATTGCTGCGAGGTTTTAGCAGGGCTTCGTATCCGGGAGAGTAATTGACGAGCAATTCCTTGCCCACCGAAATCTCGCTGATTGTCGTGAAATAAATCGCGGATCGGAGCTGATAACAAATGAGATTGTTCAGTTTTGGTGAAAACTTGACTAGCGTCATCCAATTGCAGAGGCTTTTCTCGGTTGTGTCCAGAAAGAACTCTATTTCTCGACCGTGGAATATCTGTAGCATAAAATTGAAAGTCTTGACTACAAGCTTATCATTCAAGTGCCAATGCTTCATTAATTTGGCAGTTACTTTCAAGTCAAGTCTCCCCGCAGCTCCTGCACTTGGTTTCATCGCTGATCGTGGAGCCTCCAACGGTCCAAACTGTGTTCCTTTTGCAATTCTCTGTTTGGCAACGATTTTGTGGTCTCCATTCGCAAGCGGGACACATTCCAAAGAGCTTGGAAGGCTGGAGAATGCTTTGGCTGGAGCAGCGCTGTCCGCAATGCATATTTTCTTGGCAATCACAGGGCATTTCGAGGTCACATGTCCCAGTTGGCAGATACCGCATGTTTCTATAGACAAAATTTGCAAAGGCGTTGCTTATCATTTGGAAAATTGCAATTATCAACACATAATCGGGTGACTCACCTTTATCAGCAATTTTTAAGCTCAGTTGCTCAATAATAGAGGCCAAAGAAAGCCTGGACCTCCTTCTTGGCTGCATTTCGCGAATTTCGCCTGGCCAACTAATCACTGATCTTCAGCCATGACTTTAACTCACTAATTAAAATACTCAGCATGGTGAACAAAGTCTGAATTTTCAATTAGCAACTCGAGAACTCGAGCCGTGCTGTAGTGGCTGAGATTCAGTCGATGCTACATTTTATTTTGGCAATTGTTTACTACAGCAGCTGCTGTCCCACAGCACTGTCAGCACAGCCAGACAACTCCTTGGTTCATAGCCCAGAGCCGAGTGCTTGCTTGCGAATTCCTTGTATTTATGCGTAGAGCAACAAATTCAAAAGGCGCAAACGCCTTTCTAGTAGTGAGTTGTGCACTGTGCTGGTTGCCTTTTGAGCTGAACGAAGCGTGAGACAAGAGAAAGAGCCCGAGCCAAACTCCAAACTCCGAACTCCAAATCTTGCCAGCAACTATTCCTCACCTCATCTCAGCTGTCGGCGTGGCTGAGAATTCTTGGATTCCTCATATCAGTAACTCTGTGATCAGTGCGCGAACGCGCCAGAATTTCGTATTTTGGACTTGTGTTCTTTTTTGGGCAGTTTTTGTTGATCTCATGGCCTCTTCTTCGCGCCAGAGTCATGGTTACGGTAAGCACCCCGGCCCCAAATTGGGAATTGGCCAAAGATTGTGTCCATTGTATCGTTTACTAATCTCGAGCACTGATTTGGCATTTGATTTCAGGTGATGAGTTTGACAGTGACGACGAAAAGGAGTACGACCATCTCGACGATGGCACACCCGGAAAGAAGATTTGGTCCGTCCAAGCCACGGAATTCTACATTCGACTACTGGACAAGTACAAAGAGAGACTCTTCTCACCCGAAGCTCAAGCGACACACTTCACCGTGAAGAATGGCATTTGGAGTGATTTGACCGACGAAATGGTCAGCGCAGGCTTCCAGCTAAATCAGCCACAGTGCCGCAAAAAGCTGGAGAATCTGAAGCGAGGGTTTAATAATTGTACTCCACGTAAGCGTACGCGTATTTTTTTCATTTCACCATGTCTTCATGTACCTTACTGAAGTTATAGCTTCAGTGTTTGTAATTGTGTGTATTTTGTTTTAGGAAAACTGGTTAAATTCATTAGTCTTCCCAACGGAAATCGTAAGAAAGTCGTGAGCACAAGTCGCAGTTGGCCTTTTTACTCCCAGTTCCTGCCAATCATGAACTACATCGCTGCCAATAAAGTTGGACTTGACAGGTCCGTCACCCTAAAACGAGCAGCCCCAATCCTCGCAGCAGCTCAGCAGGAATTGGAAGCTGGCTCCAACGGTAAGGTGGAGGAAGAAGAAGAAGTGAGCGAAAATATGCCAGTGATCGACAGCATATTTGCGTACGACCACTCCAGCGCCGGTGAATTCGCAAACGGAATCGAAAACGGTCACTCCGAAATCAAAAGCATTGTTGCCAGTGCCTTTGATACCTCCGATCTTGGGTACGGCACAGGCGGTGTCATGTCACTGTCGGGAATTGGAGGTGTCCAAGAATATTACCAGCTGCAAACCCTCAACACTCAGCCCAACACCGACGGTGATATTGTGGTTCAGGTAAACGTATTACCTAGATATACCAGCTGACCCGCCACTCCCACTGCAATGGGGCATACTAACAGCAAGCCGCCATTGCAGGTTTATGACCAGAACGGGTTGAGCGTTCCGGTCAAAATGGAGCCGGTGGAAAGTTATCAATATGAGCCTATAACTACAACTACTACGACTGAACTGGCCCCAGCTCAGCCCGTGCAAGTACAAGTACAACCTGCGCAACCCGTTGAACCCATAATTCCAACTCCAATCACAAGCACATATCTTCAAACAGCAACAGTTACACCTGTGCCGATGCCAGCGCCGCCAGTGGCTACTCCATCAACAAATCCAGTAATGACAGTGGCTGGTGTTGGCAGTTGTGGCGCCAATGCTACCCGTCGCTTGTCGTCACGTCCCAAGAAACCTACCGAGAAGCTGAGAGCCTGCGGTATCATATCAATCACAAGTCCAAGTCAGATGACAAAAGATAATAATCCCAATCCGTCCACTTCACTTCCAGCCTCAGTCGCAGCTGCAGAGGCTGCTGCCCCGACACAGAATGAAGTTGCAACCAATGCAGCCAACAACGGCAGCACTCCAGTTCGTCAACAACATGCACCAGCACAAGCAGCGGCGGTTGTTGTGCCGAGTTCAGGCTCCAACACAAGTCCCAATCCCAGTCCGGGTTCCACTGTAAATACAAACGGATTGACGTCAACGGCGGCAACTTCCGTACCTGGAATGACAACACCAGCTTCCACACCGGAATCATCATCAGTAGCAGTCGTTGATGCTGTTGTGTCTGCGTCGGGATCCCCTCCGCCGCTGGTCGCAGCCACTGTCGCAATGCGCCCAGAACTCGAACGAGTGCTCGTTGAAGAGCTGCAGGGCATGCGTCAAGAAATGCGTGCCCTCAACCGCAACATTGAGAAGATGGTGGACGTCCACAACCGAATGAATGACACGCTTGAACGGTTCCTGACTGCGCTCCGCATTCGATTACCATAAATTACCAATTCCAGTTCCAGAATTTTTGTACAATGAATGACTGACTTTATTACCTTCTATGTAATATAATAAATGAATAAAGAGGTTATGTTTAATATAATTTAGCAAGGCCCAAGTATTTAATTTAGAACATATCGATCAAAGGCATTGCTAAGAAGGTAGGCCCCAGCGGCGATTCCGCCAAGCACGCCATCGACTATCACGTCGTCCAGTCCCTGTTCGCGTCTTCTCGGTTTGGAGTCTTCTTCGGAGGAGTCCTTTGCCTTGGCCATCGAGCATTCGTTGATGAACCCGTTGGGGAGTTCGCCATCTTTGAAGTACATGTTCTTAGGCAGAGCCACGGAGCCGTAATTGTGACCATCCTCGACCGAGTAAATCATCAGATACGAGAAATCGCTGACTTTCTTGGAGCCGGGGATCTTCAGCTCAACGTGCTCATTGTTGTAAGCCGTCAGACGCTCGCAACTAAAATCAGCCACAAAAGAAATTAGCGTTTGACAACGCTGAGTCGCACTCGAGGGCCTTGCTGACCACGTACGAACCTCTGAATCTCGTCCGGTACAATTATCATCGACTCGTCCGTGTCCAGGAATTCAGGGGGTGTCCGACGCTCCTCGTCCGTCGAGTTCCCCAGGACGAAATATGCCGGTGATCCTTTCCCGTCGTAGTCCAGGTCTTTGATGCGGATCGTCTTCTCATCCATAATCTTCACTTTACCTGCCACGCCATGGTCATAGCTTTTCAAAGGGCCAACTGTGTACGGCTCGGTTACAAGCGTTTTGGGCGGTGCAGTGGCTCCGGGCCGCTGGCGTAGTTGGCGGCCGAGGTTGCTGATATGCCGAACGTTTCTGGCTTGTGTCAAGGCACACAGCGCCATCATAGCAAAAATTATAGTCGTGAAGGATTTCATGACTGTATGAATAGGAATCTGGAGTGAAGATGAATGAACCGAGCTAAGGATTGTGTCCACCATTAAAAACTGTCCGTTTTGGGGTCAAATCTCGAAGTAGGTCGACAACAGCCAGCAGAAGTCTCAATCTGAGCGAATAATTGATTACCATCTGCATCAAGTGGCTAACGGGTTAGTGGACACAGGTAGTTACTAAATATCAATTCATATTCCAGGGGTTAATCCGGTCAAAGAATTCAAATTAATTTGTTCACAATAATCGTATAATCTTAATCGCAATGAATGCAACTTAGAGACAACAACAGCTGCTATGCTCTGCTCTGTTCTGCCTTATGTGGCTCTGTGCACTGCAGGCAGGCCCGCTTAAATATTAAATAATTGCATCAATTACGGTGCCGAGCGAATCCACTTGGTGGTCCAGCACGTTGATTACTTGGTTCACCGCTTGAAAAATGGTCGGAGGAGCTCTCTCGCTCTTTGCAGTGTCAGCGACTAAAGCTCGAGAAATTGAGCACTCCAGAATGCCAAGAATTGACGACTGCCAAGAAGAGAAAGAAATGAAAATCAGTTGATAAAATACTGGGAAAACGCTAATCGTAATGGAATATTTGACTTACCCCTTTCTTGAATCTGATATCGTCTGGCCACGATACGGATCCATAATTATGGCCTTCCTGCACCGCGTAAACTGACAAGTACGAGAAATCGCTGACGTTCTTCGGTCCCGGGATCTTGAGCGTAAAGTCCTTGTCGCGATAGAGGCTGAGTGGCTCACAGATTCCTCCATCGTCCGGGATGACCACCATCGTCTCGTCGACGTCGGCGTACTCGGGCAGGGGTGCTGGCTCGGCCGTCTCGTTTTCGTTGCCTGGTTTCAGAGGCGGAAGGTAGCCGAGCACAAAGTAAGCGTTTGGACCTCTGCCATCAAAGTCGAAGCCGTGGATCTGAATGGTCTTCTCGTCGACGATAAGCACTTCGCCGTCCACGTCGTGAGCATGACCGTCGAGGGCTCCGACGGAGTACGGTTCGGTTATGAGGGTTTTGTTCTCGTTTTCATCCTCCTTCGCGGCTGCAGCCGCTGCAGCCGCTGCTGCCTTGATCTGTGCCTGGCGTATCAGCTCGTACTGTGCAATGGGTTCTCCCACTGCGATTTGGCGGTTGGCGTGCACGTTGTAGCTGTCTAATTGTCCTTGCTCTTGCGCCACTGCCAAGCACGCCGTCAGCAACAAGGCGCCAGCGAGGACGAGGTCAAAGAAAAAGACGGACTTCATCCTGAGGTTCTACTTGTCGTGGCTGTGGGCGCGGCTTCTGTGGAATATTCGTCAGTTCATTCATTCATCTAGTGCGGCTTCTTTAGAAAATTGAATCATTAATTAATTCGAATTGAATGGCCAGCTGCTCATTAATCATCAAATTGAATTAAGTCTATTAAGATGCCCTAAAATCTAAATGCGAATTATTGAGACGTGCGAGGGCAAATGGAATGTTTGTAATCTTATCACCGTATCCTTCCCCTCTGATACTGAAGCCAATAAAGATATGGCCCACGCTGAGTGCTGATAGCGATAGCGGAATAGTTCGCAATTTATCAATTGCCACGAGGGATCACGGCGACTACGACTGAAATTCAATTACTTGGAGAGAAAGAGTCGGGCAGTAATTTGGCTGGAGACATGGAACAGCCAGTGACAGTGACGGTGACTGATAATTGGGTCCAGACACAAGAAGACCTTCGTCGGCGGATAGCGACCATTGAATTCGGTAAATTCAAATAAGGTGACGATCATCGGAGAGTATCTGCTCTAAAATAGGTTTTCGTTTACTTTACACTTTCCAGAGTTGATTGAACAGCGTCAGATTCTTTCTCAAAATGCAGCGACAGGTACAGTGACAGGATCACAAGCTAAACAAATGGATGAGAACGCCAACCTGCAGCTCCAGCTGCAGGAGCAAGAGCCCCTGCTTGAAATCCAACCCCTGCCCGTGCGAGGGTCCGTCACACAGCTTCAGGATCTCGATCGAGAGCGTGAATTATGCCTTCGACAATTGGAGGATGAGTTGGCGGATATTAAGGCATTGTGCAAAGAATTGACTTCAATGTCAATACCAGAAACAGACGAACAACCCATCCGAAATCAAAGTCAGAGTGAAAACAGTACCATCGCCATTGTCAATGTTACTTCAGACACGAGTCCGTGCCAGCAGCAGGAGCATCGGAGGCAGAAACGATTCAGTGCCTTATCAATAGTAATTGACGAAGACACATTTCATAATGGAGTGGATGAAGTCAAGGAACAGAAGAATCGGCCACAGTGGTGCAAATTAAGCCCGGAGAGTCCAATTTTCCAAATTCTTGTCTGTTGCGTACTTCTCAGCGGTGTAATTGCGTTAATACTCATTTTAAACTATGTGAGGTGACGCTCACACGGATTGATTCATATAAGTCATATCATCACAAGCCATCGTCATCATTCACCACAACTACATTTTGCAGCATGCAGCTTATCGGCAATACCACAACCTCAACTGATCCCAACAAAGACGATTGATTACACATTTAAGTTTAGCGTTTTGGTAATTGCGCGGCTGCTGCAAATCTTCAAACTCAAACGTGAAATGGAAATTCATCTCAAACCAGCAGCAGTCTTGTTTTTATTTGTGCAATTAACTTTAATTCATTCAAGCATGGGTGACACCAAACGCCAACTCGTACCCGGCGGCACGATCTGGAGCGAGAAATTCTCGTACTCTCGAGCCATCCGAGTGGGAAACGTCGTGGAAGTGGCGGGCACCGTCTCGGTGGACGAAAATGGGCAAGTCGTCGGACCAGGCGACCTGTACGCCCAGACAAAGCACGCGTTAAAGAAAATTGAGGGTGCACTTGCCGAAGTAGGAGCCACGATGAAGGATGTTGTGCGCACGAGGATTTACGTTGTAGACGGGGCTGGGCCGTTGGAGGAATCTGGAAAGGCGCACGGAGAAGTGTTTGTGGGCATTAATCCAGTGAACACGAGCGTGTATATCAGTCGACTGGTCACCCCGGAGTTTCTGGTCGAGGTTGAAGTCAGTGCCATAGTCAGCGGGTGTACTAATACGAAGTAGCTTGTTAGCTTGAGTTTCAATTTAATTTTCTTTAACTTTATACTCTTATGTTAATCATGCACTATTATAACTACGACACAGCACTATTGAGTAATTAAACGTTACGCTGTTACGTAATGTGAATTATGTAATCATAAGCTAAATTTCGTCTGAATTAATAAATCCAACTTTAACTCTTGTAACTCAAGAAATGAGCAGCTGAACAGCACAGCAGCCGGTTTTAATTTGAAATTCTAGTCTTGATAGCTGAAAGCGAAGTTGAGGTCTGTGCACTTAGTCACTTCGAACCATTCGTACAACTCAGAAGGTATTCTGTCCAGTTAATTACGCGTTATTTAATACCCTTAAGAATACGAACTGTACTCAGCAATGAACGCCGATAAACGTCAAGTCGTGCCTGGCGGCACGGTTTGGAGCGAGAAATTCGCGTATTCTCGAGCCATCCGAGTGGGGAACATCGTCGAGGTGGCGGGCACCGTCTCGGTGGACGAGAAGGGGCAAGTCGTCGGAGCCGGCGACCTTTACATCCAAACCAAGTACGCGCTCGAGAAGGCTGGAGCTGCTCTTGGGAAGGTCGGGGCTCAACTATCGGACGTCGTGAGGACCCGCGTTTTCGTCGTTGCTGGAACCGGTAAATTTGAAGAGGCCGGACGAGCACATGGGGAAGTATTTGCCGGTGTGCAGCCGGTGACGTCAATCATGTTCATCAGCGGGCTGGTTAGCCCTGATTTTCTGGTCGAGGTTGAAGTCAGTGCCATCGTGACGGAGGACAAGCGTAGATAATTACGATAAATGCCCGTAAAATGTGAGCAGGTGAATGAGTACGAATAAAATCAGGTTCTCCAGAATCGATGCGAATGTCAGTGGCGTTACTCGAACCCCGAAGATTGTCCATGTGATGGGCGCCATCGAATTGCAGTGGGTTAGGCTCACGTGTGAGCTGCCATGGTCACTGCATACCAGGCGTCGAGCACTGACTACGCTGAGGTCTGACAACAGTGTGACCATGTTGATCGCGTCGAACGTGATCTTCATGGCGAGGAGGAGAGCAAAAACTGTTACCAGTACCAGGCAGCCGTAAGCCAGTTCAAGCTGGGAACGGAAGTGGATCAAGGCTGTCAGCTGGACGATGATGACTCCGATTATCATAGGAAGGATGGGCTTGATGGCAGACTGGACATGTTCATCGAGGTAGAAGTGCCAAACTTGGTGGGCGCGGTAAAGGAGGAAGAGACGCCAGCGTCGGCCGATCGAAGTTGCTCCACAAGTGCTAAAATCCAAAGCAGGAGATTCAACAATCATGAATGAGAATCCGGACAATTTATTTAATTGCAAGTAAAATTTACTTACAAATCAAACGCTCTCATCCACTGAATCATGAAATTTCCATGCAACAGGATGGCAGTTGCGAAGTAAAAGTTGAGATAGAAATCATTCACCGCAATCCAGAATCCAACACCGACAAACAGAGCCCGACAAATGCTGACTGGGAAAATCAGGGACGTGGTGGAATAAAAGAGTTTGAGAATTTGAAAATTGGCATCTGCAA
This sequence comes from Mesaphorura yosii, assembly GCA_009869945.1. Taxonomy (NCBI): domain Eukaryota; kingdom Metazoa; phylum Arthropoda; class Collembola; order Poduromorpha; family Tullbergiidae; genus Mesaphorura; species Mesaphorura yosii. Next base: position 47,071 of record WIXG01000412.1, on the reverse strand, counting down.
AACTGCAGGTGTAAAGAAGCGGGAGCATTACGACAAGCGCCCCGGCGCCAAGCAGTGCCATTCGTCGGATCCAAGGCTCGGTCAGGTCATGGGCACAGAATTCGGGCTTTCCGAAGTGTGCAGCTGTCAAAAATTAAGAAATCTTAGTTTAATCGGAAATGTTTCAGCAAATTCAGTGCAGTGCCGATGATTTTTCTTATTTTACCTTGTTTAACGTTGAACAATAGCATGGAATTTTGCACACACATCAAAGTCCGGCCTTTCGCCTGTATGAGCACAAGTTCAGTCAGTGCGACCACGCATTCAGCTGACAGCACGACCAGGTAGAAGACTTCTTCCCTTCGCAGTTCCGTGCAGGCAATGAGGGTCAACATTACAAGCAAGAACGCGATCCGGACGAGACTATGTGACCAAATAGTGAGCTGGTGCATTGCGAATCGCACGGGAGACTTATCGAAGCTGATTTGGTAGAATCGGTCGCCGGGACCGGATCCGCGGCGGTAGCTGAATGGCAAAAGATGCAGAAAATGGTGACCAAATAGGATAGAGAGCACCATAGCTCGGTAGGAGAACTTGGAAATCATTTTCAGCAAGCATAAATTGAAGTTCGGAGAACTTGATCTAGAAATGCACTAAATCGAATCCCGGCAAGGTTTGCAAGTTCACGGCCGAAATTCCAGTTCTTTTATACACCTAAGAATGATTTTATTTTTAGAGTCTTCGTTAATAGGAATTCAAATTCGAGGCTTGTCAAACATGAATCAATTTAATCGATTTGCATGCAAGGAATAAATCATCCGATCCGTGGTCACTTACAACCATTTCCGACCACGCCTCAGGCGGACAAATTCACGTGACATGTGGCCGATTGAAATATTCCAGGAAATTGCTGAATGTCGAAAGTAGCGAAAGAACGAAAGCAGTTCCTGATTGCTTAGCTTGTCATCGAGAAATTGAGCAATTACGGGCTTGTGAGCATGAACACTTACAAGCCCCAGAAATTCAGTTAACATGCATTCATATTTCTGCAAAAACTGCTTGTTCTGAACAAGTTTGCCCGTTTTCATTGCATTATTTCTAGAATCGAATCGCCAAATTACCATCACGTTTGTGATTCATGTTCTTGAATTCTTATGAAGAAATTATTCTTCCACGTGATAGAGAACAACAGACAAGCTGCTGCAAGCATGCACCAAAGAAGGGAATGCTCCAGTGTTTTCCATGTCTTCCATGTCTTGCGTGGCGTGATGGTGATAGCTACAACAAACCTAAAGTGGGACAATTGAGCAAATTGGGGTATTTAGGTTTACTTACAAGTGCGCCCTAATTCTTGCTATCACGCCACATACAGGACATGCATGCTGCTGCCGCAAATGCACTGTAATTGAATTACTCTCAATTCGACAATCAGCGTCGTTTCCTGCCCTGCATGCCAAAATGCAGCAGAGCAAGAAGTAGACAATAAAAATAGATTATCCAGAGCATTGTCCATAGCTAGAGCCTGAAGTTCCAGTGCAGCGCAGCAGATGGTTCATACCACAGCAAAGAAACAACAGAAACCGCAGTCGGGCTTAGTTTGGCTTTTGACCGGAAATGCCATAGACGATCATCATCACCATGAATTATTTCACGCTTGTTCGGTGTGAACGAATTCTTTTCCACACATGCATGCATTCGTGCATATATTCGAGTATTTAATTCTATTGTCAGTACACTGAAAATGTTGAAACCGCATACCACAAGAAAGATGAATGCATACATGAAGTTAGTCCAGACTATAAATAAAATCGATTCTCTCAAGTATGTTATTCATCATGCCAGATCGGGGCTGTGTTTTAGCTTTAGGTACCTCGAAGACGAAAACGCTAAAATGCCAAATGTGAATCGAGTTCAGTTTCGTTTTCGTTTCTCATCGTTTCTGTTCATAAAAAGTGAAATGAAATCCTTCTGTATTGTGTGTTTAGTTTAGTACTCTTTGGTGTTGCGTTGCTGTTTAGTTTAGTTTTGTTGTGAATTTGGTCGTCATGCAGTGCAGTGCTTCGCCGGAGGATTGAACCCATAACGCGAGAACGCGATCTGTATTACTTTGTATTCGTATGACTCAAGATCGTCTGTGTCTTGGCATAAACCCTGTTCAATGTAAACTGAAGCGAGACGTGAACGACAACGCTATTTTTTGCCAAGAAACTCAAACCATCGCCAGAATCGCCACACATGAATCATAACAGCGTCAGCAGCGTTCGCGTTTGTGGCTCAGTTCGTGCGCCTGCAAAAAATAAGTCCTTCACCTGACGTGACGTGACGAGGCGGCGTGGCGTAGCAGCGTGGAAAAGAAAAACGCGTTCAGTTTTAATGATTCTCAGAAACAATACAAAGTAGAAGCAGAATCACGAACGCCGAATCTGAAGCAAGAGCAGAAGCAGGATTCACGATTCACTCTTCATCAATTGCATTCGCAATATTCGCGTTCGCATTAACAATTCCATTGTAGTCAGTCATTCACAGCTCGGGTTCGCTCTCTGCCCTTGTCAAGTGTCTTTATTCGCTGAATAAGTAAGTAAACTTTAAACTTAAGCTTAACTTTTACATTCTATTCACAAAACTGTGCTGAAACTTTAAACATTTGCCTGTGCTGAACATTAACTCTTAATTGTCTCAATTGCCAAGCTTACCACAATTCAGTCGTGTGTCGCATCGGTGCACTCTTCGCCTGATCGCTTGCTGTACGTATCCTTCAGTGCTTTAATGCAGTCGCAGTGCTTTTAATTAAAACGGGCAATTAACTTTTTCCATTCTCTTTTGCAGTGTCATCTTCTTTGGTGCTCCGAGTCCGTGAGGAGGGCTCCGGCTCCTCCAGCAAGCCAGGCATGACGGAGGTCGAGCCGCAGGACGGTGGGCAGGTGAGAAAAGTACAATGTTAAATATTAAACGCGTCGCCGTTGCTGTCACGTCAAGGTCGAACGATTCCGTTCCCGATTCGCGAATTGCTATTCTCAAGCCACAATAGAATGTCGAAGCAAGAACAAACCCGAAAATCGATACTCATCAATAAACTGTGTCAGTGTTTCGATTCCAGTTTTCCAGTTTCGATTCATGGAAGGACAAAGTGATAATTGGCGAGCGGCGATTGCGTGTCCTTCCTGCTTTTGCTATGAAATGCCAAAAGCCAAACCCAAAGCGCTATGCTCCATTTCATGTTACAGCTTTTTGTTTACTTTCATTACAGCCGAAATTCATCAACATCAACCGCTATGCAACGAAAAAGACAATCGCGCAGGGGATGCTCGACATCGCCCTGCTCACCGCCAACGCTTCCCAGCTCAAATACGTGCTGCAGGCCGGAGACAAGCACCCGTTTTACGGACTCATGATCGGCCTCATTTCCGTATCCATCATCCTCCAGGTAAGATTTTGCAGTGGCATTGCGCATTCTTTGATGGAATTGCTGTTTTATATGACTGTTGAAGTCGTAGGATTTTTAGTCTTTGAGTCTTTTAGTGCATGCATGATCAAAAGCGGAAATCAAAATACTCGCCTCGTATTCAGCAATTCCAATATTCCAAATTCCAACTGTGTCTCTTCTGTGTCCAAGGTTGTGTCCGGCGTCCTGGCCCTCTCCGTGAACGCCCTCCGCGACTGCCGACTCGAACAAGCAGGCAACGCGCGCTCCGCTCTGATCCTCAACTACATACAGCTCGGACTCGCGTTTGGAATCACGGGCGTGAATATTTTGATTTCCGCTTTTGATCCGACATCCTCGACTCCGCCGCTTTTGCCCAGCATTAATACCGGGCCTTAATCTACAATTTGTGTCTAGTCAAAGATCATCTAACATCATTGGCAGCTAATTAATCAGTATTCTATTCACTTCTCCGGCCACAGATCACGACTGGTCTCACTCTCCTCTTCCTCGGCTCGCTAAACGTCAACAAACCAAAGAATCAGAATCTCGCCGATATTCTGAACAACGTAGTCACGATCAAAATATTCCTCATCTCCGTCGTGAACGTCATCATCTCATCGTTCGGCATCGAGACGGCAGTGCAGGAAGATGTAAAGATTGCGGCGAAGCAGCAGAGGCTCAGGGAAGTACAGGCAAACGTCATGGCGATGACGGGACAAGGCGGCTCTTAATGGAACGTGCTTGCATTTTATTAATGTATTTGTTACAAATTGTACACGGTAAATATTTAAGATACAGTAAAGAATATACTCGAATTAATTAGCAGCATTGGCAGTTTTGATTACCGCTAGTAGTTTCTTCAATTCTAAGCTTGTCCGAATTATGCTGTCTTTAATGGACTGCTTGAATTTGAATGGACCATTAATTTGACTCCAAGTTTCCAACTTTTCCAACCATTTAGGAAGAAGGTCCACTCGACCATGAAAGCCTCGATCTTTCCCAAGGCGGTCTAGGAGCTTGCCGAGGAACTGCTCTTTTCTCAATTCTGAAACTCCCACACTGTATTCAAATAGATAAGATGGAAACTGTGGATGATCACATCGATAGATTCTTTCTCGTGTGCAGGGACTGATATCCATGATCCTGGTCAGTACTTCAGCTTCTACGTCTGTGTCCAAATTGGACTTGATGCATAGGCGTGTACTGTATGGCAAACTAACTGTTGTTCCTGACAATAACTCTGACACCTCAATATTGGTAAAGTTGGCAAGTACGAATAATAATCGTGGGAACCTCTTCTCGTCGGAGTAGAACAAGCTGAAGAAAGACGAGGACACCTCGTGGTCCAAGTAAGACAACACTCGAAGTAGATACAGGGCTTCATATAAAATGGTAACTTTGAGAACAGCGTCTTCATATAAAACGATAAGATCGAGACCATCCTTCTCAGTGTCGACAGGGACACCAACTAATTGGAGCACTTGCAACAAACCCATGGGAAATTGTTGGAGTTGGAAAACCAAAGTTTTATAGTGCCGAAATGTTACCTCACTGAACCCAAAACGGTATCGAAGCAAGCCGTGAACTTCATCTTCGTCTAGATTACATAACACCTCTTGGTCGTTTGCGAGGATATTCATTAGACAAGTTGTGACTATGATGGACGGGGCATCGCCTAAGCCAGCAGGAAAATCAAGAGAATGTACAATTAGGTCTAATTCTGAGGTTCTGTCAGCGCCATCGAATATGAGCAGCAATTTTCGTGCATGGAACCATTCGTAGATTTTTCTCAGGAGAGTCCAATGTTGGCTCATCCAAACCTGAAATTTGTCTGGAGAAGTCCTGAAGCGATAAGCGCAACGATTCGGAAGTTCTTGCATTGAGCCAGATCACATTTGGTGGAAAATTTGGATCATACGTCCGTTGCTCGTGGACACATTTTCTGACCAAAGCTGTCTTGCCAGTACCCGACGGTCCAGTCACTGCGGTCAGCAGGTTGAGTCGGGAGCCAGATTGTTTTCGGAGATACGAATGTGATGTCCTTTCAGCAAGCTGGTTCATTTTTGAGGGTCTTCGGATAAAATATTGGTCTTGAATGCAGTCTTTCATCCCGTACCAAACACGATCATTCGGTTTTGCTTGTTTCGTATCAGAAGTTGGAGTTACCAGTTCGGTCTTGCCTTGAATTCTTCCCGAATTCTCTTCTAGCTCACCTAGCGCATAAATGATAACGTCAATAATTAAACGAGCCGAGCAAGTTCTAACTCTCTCGTCTGAAACGTCTCTTACCTGACAAAGCCATCAGTTGATGCTTTTGAAATACTTGGGTCAATGTTCTGAAAGTTGCATTCTTGCCCTGAGCTGAGCACCAAAGTCGAAGCGTGATCGTCACCGCCGAGTTAAAGTCGGGATCCTTCAGCAGTTTGCTAATTGTAATCCGATCTCCTGCATTGCGAACCAGGTCAGGCACGACGAGGCCCCATTCACGCAGAGCAGTTTCATGGCTTTTAACAATTATCTGCACTATTTCTAGAACCATGTCCCCTTTGACTGAAAATTCAATGACAGCAGCTTCTCAGCTTGAAATACTCTTGAAATAATAATGCCGGGTTTGCCATGTACAAAGAAGCTTACCGACAAAGTCATCAGCCTGTCCGGTCGCCATTTGACTATGACTTGTTAGACTATGGGTAATCTGGTCATGTCAGCGATCTCCAATTTTCAACTGCTGGTGCCTTTGGAATTATGATTTTTCTGCACTTCTACTCTTGTAGGGAACTGGAATAGGCTTTAGTTTAGCACTTGCAGTACACAGTACAAAGCAATGAATAACTATAATGATGAAATGGCTCCCAGTCAAGCCAGTGTCAATGCAAAATATTTGATAAGATAGAATGAGAACGGGTTTGAAGCTTCCGGCGTATCTTATGTCAATAACGATGCATACGAGGTTGCGCAGATCAGTAAAAATTGACCGGAAAGCGTTAGCTACTCTTAATTTTATTCAAAATCTCCTGAACGAGTCCATTCCGATTACTAACATTAACAGTAAATATTTGTGATGTTGGGGCATTTCGTATGTCCTCGACAAACTGAATCGGCGCACCTCGAGTTGACTTGATAGGAATGGTCGCGAGTATCACAAGATTTGGTGCGAAAAAGGCTTTGCGTACGGCAGTCTTAAATCGGTCACTAAATAGCTCCATTTTTCCAACTTCATCGATGACCAGAATGCCCTGTGACCGGTCCTCTTGTTTCGTGGCTTCCAGTTCCAGTCGATCAAACTGGGGCAGTGCAACCTTCTCAAACTGGTCCAACTCGACTCCAAATCTCCCAACGCGTTTCGAACTCTTGGAGTTGACGTGACTTAACGAACCAACTTCACCGTCCATTGTGACTATTTGGAATCCAACCCGAGCGCCAGACTCTCGTATTTCAGATGTATAGAAACCCGCAACGTTGTACTTTTTCGATGAACCCGTTGATTCCTGAACTTCTTGCTTGAGCAGGGCACAGATTTTGGTGACCAATGTCGTCTTTCCAATCCCTGGAGGCCCAGTGAGTATCAAATGCAATGGCTGAGCCATACTTTTCCTCGTCCAGGAACTCAATTCGTGAGTTTACTGCTAGAACAGGAAATTTCACAATGAATGGCCTTCAAAATCTTGAAATACTATTTATAAAATGAATAGATTCGATTGAAAAGAAGTCTCACCAAATGCTGACGGTCTCCAAAACGAACGGGATCGATTACGAGATGAATCAAACGTCGCGAATAATTACAGGAGCAAATTGGCAAATTCACCTGCAAAACAGTCCGAGCTGTATGAAGCTGAACCTGCGGACCGCACTTCCGCACTAAAGTTTGAGATTCGGAGACGGGCAAGGTTGGAATTGGAACACGTCTCACGGGTGAGGAGACGAGGAATGAGAACGGGCACATCTTGGCTTTCGTAACTCGCACACGAGTTCTTCGGGGTGGAAAGTCTTGCCAAGCTCCACACGATACACGAATTTTTGGGGTATTTACTCAGCATCTTTCCAAAACTGGAGCTGGATCCCAATTGCATTAAGTCTGTCTGGCATGGTTATGATTTAAGAGAATTCTTAAAGCCCCGACGTAAGCTCCCGATATAAAATAGCGTTGAGATGGGTTTATTTTCTCCGGACAATTAAGTAGCACAATGCCTTAAGTCCTTAGTCCATGGACGCCGTGGTCGAAGGCTTTAGGACGTCAGGGATGCTGCTGGGCTGGGTGACTTTAACCACTTTATATAATTACTCACTTAATTTATTACTATTTTGTATAATAAGGCTTACGCAACTGAAACTGAGACTGGAGTTGAGTCGGGTATTAAAAGCCACGCCAGCCCAGCATGGGAATGCATTCTGAATATAAAACGTCAAGATTTTGTGGGTTCTACAAAAGAATTAAGAATTCTTTAGACTCCACGCGCTCATGGCTCATAATAATGAACTTTTCCACTTCATTCTGCCACAGCCTGGGAGTCCAACGCAGCGCGGGGCACTGGAAAGAAAGCCCATTCGTTAATTTGGTTTAATTGACGGTATTAAAAGATGATTTTTGTTTTTATGAAATTGGACTTTGCTCGTGCGTTTGGTCCGCTTGTCTGCGTCCTTAATGCCTTAATACCCGTCTTCCACTGACTGCTGAGACTGCTGAGCCCAGGTTCATTCCATGTCACTTGTTCAATTGAGAACCGACGAACCGACCGAGAAGAAAGAAGCAAAGAAATCTTTTGTGTCGACTCAGATCCAGAATTTCCAGAAGCATAGCAGCAGAGGAAGCAAAAGAATGGGGAGAAGGGGAATAATTGCTCCAGACGCACAGTTTTTAATCCGTCCTTTGTTAATCTCTGAGGTTTTTCTTTTTAAATGTCTCCAGAATATTTTACCAAGGCCAGGCTTTCTTTCTCTTGCCCTCGCGCGTGATTTTTCATCTAAATACACCACTTTCACTTTCTCCTCCGCGACTGCACTGTACGCGCACGCCCTTTCTTTTGTCTCTGTCTTTGTCTTTCGGAAATTATTGCATTAGCATCACATCACAATCACATCTCAGTCAGTTCGCTGCTGCTGCTTCTGTGCTCTGCTGCCCTATGCTGCTGTCGAGTCGAGTAAATCCCGTAGATTACTTACGAGGTATTAGAAACTAGAAAATAAAGTCTGGCGTGGTGTATTTTTCCCCCGCTTTTAAGATGCACTCTCTACTATGTAAGCTTTTACCCTTTCTTTCTCCACAGACGAGCCGAACCCGTTTCTTTTGTACTCGTGCTCGATCTTAATGACTTGTCGCGCTAATTAAGCGAATGTAGATTCTGATCATGAATTCCGTCTATCGCCTGCGTTGGATGAGGAAAGAAATCAAAATCTCGACTTGACTGGGCTCAAATATATATTGCCTGAGCCTCGCTGTCGCTGTGCGAAGCGACTTGACGTTTCGGTTTTGACTCTGATTTGAGCAACTTTCTGTCCAACGCAACGTTCAACTTTCTGGATGTCAGAGCCCTGCAGGCGAAAGCGCTTCTAAAGACGAAGAAACAGGACGTCACCTGCTAAAGAACTTCGAACTTTTCGTGGACGTCCAACTTATCAACTTTTGGCTAATTTATGCCCATTTTCGCTGGCATTCGTGACAGCCCATAAAAATATGGTTGTCTCCTCAAATATTTGCAGATAATTTGCCATTAAGCGCTTGAGCACGCCAAAATTCGTGAAGTTCCACGGCCAAAACATGGAAAACCCCGAAGCTTGCGCTTGGCGCAAGTTGCCCCAAATCAGCGCAAAAAAGCGGGCGAAGGCGCAGCAAGGCACACCAACGCAAAGTAACACAATAGCAATTTCTAGCGAATGTGAATAGCAGCGAGCAGCGTCTTAAATCGCATTTAAATGGGCTTAAGAGTGCCATAAATTGTGGCGTGTGTGCCTTTATCAGTGCAAGTCATAAAGAAATATCGTAGACAGCTCAAGCCGACTAGCCCAGCTACAGTCGAGCAGCAGTGTTTAGTATTTGTATTTGCAATGGGACAATAAATCAAGATTTGGGGAGAAAAGTTTAGAAGATGAAGTCTTTATACACAATAATGCATCGAATCGCGTCGTGCGGTCGAGCGCATGGCTGGAGTAAACATATAAATAATACGTCCAAATCACTGTTAAGACTCTGAGCGTGTGGCGTGGCGCGTGTAAGTTTCGTAGTCGTTTCCGTACTTCGCCGTATTGCAATGAGCAATGAGTATTGACCGATTTGTCGTGCATTAAGATACAGTGCAAGCACAAAGATGAGAAAACGAAGACGCGTTCAGCTGGAAAGACGCAGGATGCAGGTAGAAATGCTTGCGAAACGAAAACGAAGCGATGGGACAACGCGACGGAAATGAAAGACGAAAGACGGCGAAGAAGAGTATTCACGTATTTATTCATTTCTCATTCTCATTCTCAGTCGCCTTATCAGTTAATTCTTTGTCTCATCACCGACAATACGATGAATTTGGAATTTCTCATCACCGTCAATTGTCATTTTTGGCTGCTTTCAGGTTTTCTTGTTCATTTGCGAGTTGCGAACCGAATCAGCACGGCTCGGGCTCGAGTACGAATTTGAAAATTCGTTTGTAGCATTCAGAAGACAAGACAAGAAGACGGAATTTGGAGCAGCGACGAAGACGCAGATAAGAATTACTCGTTACTCCGGCTCGAGTCAATTCCAGGAAGGGAGGCGGCGGAAATTATGGCCGTATTTCAATTTCCTGGAGCAAATTAACGCAACTCGCGCGCGCTGGGAAGGTAAACTCGTCAACTGAGCCAGTCAGTGGCAGGCCGCATTTTTTTGTGGCCGCAGTGGCAAGGTTGTTGGTGTTGGAAGTCGAGGCCTTGATCCCAGTCTTAATTAGTCACCGCTAACTAACCGCTTTATGACTACAACTGCGAAATGTGAGAAATTCTTGCAATCGCAGTTGGAATCGTCGCGAGTAGCAGCAAGTCCTTAGCGTGACGGTAATGAATGAGTGACACCTTGTCCCTGGCTCCAATTCTACGTGGCACATCCACGCAATTCGCATTCGCAGCTGCCTCGCCTCGGCTCGCCATGCCACGCCAATTATATCGACAACCTGTGCCATTATTTCCATTATCATTACTAAGTGGAAGCGTACGTGGAAGCCAAGCCAGCAGCGATGGGCTTAATCAGGTAGTTTAGAAGACGGACGACCGCAAACAACAACAACAATGAAAATGAAACTGTAACCGAGACCAAGAAATGTGGACTCATTATTGCCACAGCCGCAGCGGCTGCGGCGGCTCGGCTGGCCTTGGGTCAATGGTACGACGAGATCCCGAGCCTGCTTACTCGCATCTCTTGTAACAAGTCACAGCGTCGCATTGTTGCGACTTCGACGCGATTGCATGTACGATCGCTTTACAGAGATTGTGATCTCGAATTCTATCTCAATTCTTCAGTGTTCACCATGCAATACGCACATTCAAGTGCGAAAAGATGAAGAAATTCATGAAATTGACGAGGAACGCACGGCGACGATGACGATGGCGAATTAGTAATCGGACGAAAGATGAAAGACGCTCGTTTCGTGACGCTTAAAGCATTTTGATAAAAGGAAGTTGGAACTGGACAATTGCGCTGTTGAGCACGTGCTGATGTCTAAAATTGATTGTCCATGTCGCTGTCGCTCTTCGTCGTCCTCTGGCGAGTTGGTGATTGTATCTTAATTTAATTGTCGATGTGCCAAAAATTAGCGGACGCGGATTGCAGGTTGGCTGATTAATATTAAGACGTGAAGACGTGAGAGGCTTGAGCTCCATAATTATTTTTGCATTGTGGATTTAAAATTTTAAGGAAAGAGCGACGGCGATTTGAAGTTTGACTATAGTGCAAATCATGAGAGCACGAGCTACGCGCACAACCAAGGTGAATGCCATAAGTAATTAACTGAGTATCTGAACCTTAGAATAAAGAAGCAGTTAAGAAGCCAGCAGCAATTACATGTGCTAACAAATTAATTAATCTTCTGGTTCTCAAAGCTCTGACGCAGGATTGCTTCGTATTTCACGTTACCTCTCACGTCTCACCTCTTACGTTAATTAGATAATTAACACGCTTGACCATCTCAATTCACTAATTATGGGATTTTGACATATTTCTAGTGCGAAGAGTTGTCCGCCTTGATCTGCTGAGTCCAGTTTGGAAGTCTAGATCAAATAAGTCTAGAAATTCAATCCAGTTCACATTCCTCATCAAATCACGTGACACAAGCCGCAAAATTGCTTTTCAATTTTTGGCCATCCATTTTGGCTAGTTGGCCTTTGGCATGGCACACGATTTTCTGGTTGGCTTCTTGCCCAGGTCACGATGTCCTGCTCACTGAGTCAGTGAGCCCCTAATTCAATTGTTATCTCAATCACAATTGTTGTCTCAGGACGGCTTACTTCCCAAATTACAGAGGAAGCCAAAGCTCGCTAATTTGCCATGTGATGGCGATTCGCGATTTCCTATTTTTACACACGTTCGCAAGTCGCAAATTGCCAATTGCTGCTGCCATTTCACACGCTGTCACGCTGCTCAAACTCAAATAAATCTCGAATGTCCATGAAACGCTTTTTAGGCTCCTTTTTATTGCATTTGCACATAAAATCCGTAAAGCAAGTAATTTCTATTGTTTTTATTTTATTATTCATAATACACTGCTCATACGCGTAAGCGTACGCGTAGTGTTATGAGAAATGAATGATATGAATGACAATGATTATGGCCTGCAACTCGTAATTCACAATTTACAATTCGCAGTTCACAGTTCACAATTTGCGAAATTACGAAACGCAGCACAGTGATTTGTAAATACTGATCTTGTTCTTGCTCTTGTCTCAATCTATCATCAGTCCCACGCGTTTTACACAACGACGTGAATTAACTTCATGAGAAAGCCAACCCAAACAAAGCCAAGCAGTCAGTCTCGAACTACCCCGTGCAAAAAGCTACGAAAAGCCAAAACGCAAAATGACAGAATGCAATGCAAATTTTATCGCCTACCCGTACGAAATTCTTCCTCATTTCTTAATTACTCATTACGGGCTCGGGCGCGGGGATTTTAATGGGCAATTTGCGTAAGACAACATAAATAAATTCATAATTCACACTCTGCACGGGCAAAATCATGGTTTTTGCATGCGAATGAGAGTTTTAAGACCTTACGACCTACGAGCATGGTTCATTCAGTTAATAACTTCCCGTACACGAAAGGCCATGCGAATTTACGAATGCGAATACGAACCTTTGCTTGCTGAATGCGAATGTGCGTACCAGCACGCAATGAAAACGAAGCTGAATCTGAAACTGAGAGCGATACGCTTGGCCTGGCTTGTGCCTCGCGTGCAAAAAGCAGAATTTTGCAAAATTCGGGTTCACAAGTTCGCACGTCACGTCACCTTCACGCCAAAGCCAACCGTCCAAAAGTGGGTGACCCATTAACAAGACAAGATTTACAAAACAGATGACGTGTTTCGTGTTTCATTGTCACAATCTCATTTTATGATGACATACGCTTTGTCTTGTTTTGCATTGCAAAAAATTAATTAGCACAATCATCAAGCAGTATTAAATATTGTGAATTGTGAATTGCGTTATTTGTTTACGTCGCGCTTGACCCCGAGCACTTGTCGCCTGTCGCGCCATTTCAACTCAAATCTTGTCTCAAAGCTACTCATTCATGGTGCCAGGCTTTCTGGTGCTTTTTGTCTTTTGTTTTGGGGAAAATGCATAATTTGGCAGCGCAGTGGCAACATTTACGCCTTTTTTGGCAATTGTCATTGTTGCCTGTCCACGTCACAGCCACAAGTGCAAGGTATCGAGATGGCATGGCATGAGTTGGAAGTGAAATGGATTCATAGCACATTCTGAATTATCTTAATCGCGTGTGGCACGTATCACGATGAAGCAGGAGCAAAGGCAGACCAGTCATAATTGTGTAATTGTTGTAGTAATCTTAGTATTATCAGGATTATGGTACCAGCAAGACGCGGCTCAAGCTTTGTACTGTACCACGCATCGCTCGCGTACGCGCACGCTCGCTGAATATTTTATCGCCATTGTTGCCCAACGTCGCCATAAAATCGTTTCCTATATAAGCCATTGCCATTGCCAGTCGCCTTCGTCAATTGTCACGTCACAGCCACCGGAGTTTAAAGCACATTGCAATCGCAGTTCTCGACGACTCACTCTTCTACGTCTACAATGGCAAAATTCACGATCGCACTGCTCGCCCTGGGCCTCTTCGCCGTCGCCTTCGCTGCTCCAGCTCCAGCTGAGCCGGCCGCAGAGGCTGCCGAAGCCAAGTCTGAGGGAACCAAGGACCTGGACACAGCTGCGGGTCATCTGTACGGTGGGTACGGAGGTTATGGCCTCGGATATGGGCTCGGAGGTCTGTATGGAGGATACGGAGGTAAGTTTTTCTAGTTTTCACAGTTTTCTATTCCCTGTCTGGATCGTGCCTCGAAATTGGATTGAATTTGCAGGCTATGGTCTTGGATACGGCTTGGGCTACGGTGGTCTTGGCTATGGTGGTTATGGTGGCTATGGCGGATACGGAGGCTATGGTCTCGGTTACGGGCTCGGATATGGCGGTCTTGGCTACGGTGGATACGGTAAGTAAAAAGTGTGAGTAAAAATCAAACCAATTAACCTTTACACTAATTACACCTGTACTGCACATGAACTACGCGCCGAATTACGCAAAAATGTGTGAGCGTGAGGCGTGAATGAATGAATTGCGAACCTTGATCTTTTCTTTTCTTCTTTGTTGCACTTTGAAGGCTTCTACGGTTAAGAAGTCACACTTCCTCGTCGCTGTCGCTTGACTGCGCACAATGCAATTCACAATTTGCAACTCTTCTCGACTCTCGACATCCTCATCCGCAACGCATCTCGTACCTGTAACCTTTACCCAGAAGCAGTCAACTCGTCTCTCGTCTTTCCTATGAATGCAGTTTCAGTATTTTCTATTTATTATTATGTTCACTAATTCGTTGTCTCAAAATTGCCTTTAATTTGGCCATACTAAATTCTGTATCGATGCTTTGTTGTTAATTTGTGCCGTACGCATTACTTGAATTGGATTTGTGATAATAAATTGAGAGATTTCGTGTTCTGTCCAAAATTGGCGAATGGTGACGATTTAATTGAAATTGATGATTAAACTAAAGCAAATTAAGTAGGAGTTGCAATTTATTAAGCTCGAATTTACAACAATTTTCTGAAGACTTGAAATTCTCTTAAATACGATGACTTGAAGTTGCTCTGTTGATCATTAACATCAGCAGCGCTTAGATTTTTTCAGAAATATCTGGCCCCAAATTAACTTCTGAGTCTGATTCTTCCTTTTGGCTCTTATCTTCTTCCTCCATGCCTGCGAAGGGCACTTGCTCCAAAATCTTTCTAATCGCTTGATTTTCCTGCCGAAGCCTTGCCACCATGTCCTCTTGCCTGCGAAGCGATTCCTCGTCTAACTCAATCGCCTTGCTGATTATCTGCCTCATCTCAGCTTGGCGTTCCTCTTTTGGGTCTACCTCAGCCCCCAATTCGTTATCCATGATGAGTTCTGTTTGACGCTCCATATCTCGGCATGACGTCAACTTGGCCACCTGCATCCTGTACGCCGTCATGATTCGGTCAATCCCCTCCCGCTGCTCCTGCACGAATGCCCGCAACTCGTAGTTCTCATTACGCAATGCGGCCATCTCCTCCTCGGATTCTCTCATTTCTTCAACGAATTTCTTGCGTGTTCTCCCATTGCTCGCTATGTCATTCAGCTCAGCGATTGCTGCATTGTATTCATTCATGATCTGGAGTTCAGTAGCCAGCTCCTGGATGTCAAACTCGAGCTTCTCCACCGTCTCCTCCCGGAGCGAGAGCCTGGACGAAAGGGCTTCAGCATTTGCTAATACCTGATCGAGGCCTGACGCGAACAAAGCGTAGGTGCACTCCTTAGCCTTCGGCTTGGAGTCTCGTCTCTGGGGACGGGGTGTCGACACTGTTGACTCACGTTTTGTCAAGCGGCTGTTGCTGTTCATGTTTGTTAAACAAGGGGAATGCACTTTTGAAGTTGTCGCTATTTGTTCTACAATTAACGCAAGCATAAATAAAATACATCATTTGTACTTCCCAGTAACCAAAGCACTTGATGATTGATTTTTCCATAGCTTACCCATAATTTGAGTCGATATGGCCAAGATGGTGTGTATTCGTGATTCTGCTAATTGCTTTAGGTTCTGGCTTCTTCCCTTTTGAATCTGTTAACTAATGAGTGAGTAGCGACTGACTGACGACTGCTTGATGTTAATTAGTCGAGCCTCCTGGAGCTGGGTTAAACTATTGAGTTCAATGCGGTCTTCCGAAAGGATTTGTAAGAATTGGAGTATTCAAAAGTATAGCATTAAGTTCACTAGACGCAAAGAAATGCACAGAAATAATACATTTAGGCAGAACGAAAACTTACGAATACGATGACATCTTAAACCTTCCCAGGATGAGAATGAGCGCCGATAATTTGGTCACCAGCCAATCTGGCACAACATACTAAAAGACCAATGTGGTGAACTAACAACTAATTAATTCTTCAGCAACTGAATTATCTGGGACCTGGGGTTCTTCTAGTGCTCAATTAATTGAACCATCATTCAAAAGGTCCATCCAAGGCATCGGCTTGTTCACATCCTTGAGAGGTGGACTTCACGTCTCATCGAGCAAGTCCTAATCCTTCCAATTCCAGAGCGTTCTTGTACTGATACAACTGATACTGATAACAATTCAATACACTGTTACCAGCACTGATATGCATGTCCGCCAGTTATTAATCATGCCATACCGCACACGTTCACGTGTTCTTTCGTGCCTGCAACACGTGTAATAATGTGTTTACATTGCCGAAATCGTCGAACCATGAAAACGTGAACGTAAAACTTGCCAAATCTCTTGCATTGTTTCACACAAACTGTTGTATGTTGTTAGAGGTTGTACTTGACAGGTTAGCATATCTTTTAACAATGGTAATCTGCTTAATTTTGTTGATTATATAATTCATAATAAGCAAGCACTCATTATTATTCATTCATTTTTCTGCATCCTAGAAAGCAAACCATGCGTGCTCGAAAGAGACTTTAACAGCAATGTACACACATGTTGTGAGGTCCACGGCGGTCCAATGAGCAACAATGAAGGTTATGTAAAACATTGACCAAGTACACGTAAATAATGCGTACCGACGCAGGATCTATTTACTCTTTAACGGGTGCTTAACTTTCAATTATCCCAAAGACTAAGAACTCCGTAGTCAGCCATCCCCTAATGCCATCGTCTTGGGCCACAGGTCGTTCCACGTGCCCGCACCACCGCCCTGCTCACGCCAACGCGAACGCCAAGTTCACACGATAATGACTCATCGCTGACAGGTAAAGACTTAATTATAATTACTGCTGTCTTTAATTGAGTTCACATTTAGGACTCGGCCACTGCGACCAGCGTATAAATACTCGATGGCTACAGCAGTTTAATTCAGTATCAATCCGATTCAGCTCCTGATAAGTTCAGTTCAACCTAGTCTTGCCTTGTCTTGTCTGAAAATGGCACGAACACTTTTCGCCACCGCCCTCCTCCTCGTCGCCGTGAGCTCCTGCCTCGCCGGAGTGGAAGAGATCAAGAAGGACGCCCTGCCCTCGGCCGCTGAACCCAAGACGGCAGTTGCCCCGGCGGCCGGAGCTCCGGTCGGTGACCTGGACACGGCTGCTGGTCATTTGTACCACGGCTATGGAGGCTATGGTCTTGGCTACGGAGCCGGATTCGGATATGGTGGATTTGGATACGGTTACGGCGGTTGGGGATGGCCCCGCGTCTACTACGGCTGGCCCGTCTACGGATACGGACATGGCTACGGATATGGTGGTTATGGTGGCTACGGCGGATACGGTGGGGGTAAACACTGGAAGGGTCTGTGGTAATGTTGTACTGATTGTTGGGTTTCTTTTCAGGGTTCTACGGCTAAACACCGCGAGTCTCGTCAGAATCTATACCAACTATTTATGAAGATTCTCTTCTGTCCGAATTTATTTTTCTACAAACGACTTCAACGTTCTTCGCGCTTTCACGACTTCGCCGGTCTTTCAGCCACCATTCAGTATTCTGTTCCTTTATCTCCTTCCTTGACAATTCAACTGATTGGCTAATCAATTGACAACTCATCGGCTCTGGATCCAATATACAGTATTTCAATTGGTCTCAACTCAAACACTAAACACAGCGAATTTCTCCAAGCTTTTCAGTCAAAATTCTAGAATTTGGTAACTCGCCATTTGCGGCCGTCTGCAAATTTGGACAAACCCGTGGCCCAAAATTTTAGTACAAAATTCGAAATTCGGTTCTGTTTTGCTTCTACATTCTATTTTTCTTATCTTCTTGTAGTTGGGCTTTGTTTTATGCTGTCGCCCTTTCTCTCTGTCTCTTCTTCTGTGCTTCACTTTCGATTACGCAAATAAAATCTTGACTATTCTTTCTGGTACAACAATCAAAATATCGAAATTACATCGCAATACTTTATTACTCTAATTGCAAATGTAAATTCTCAAATTGGAGCATCGCATTCACCCAATCAGTCAATGACTTGCCTTTTGACGCTTGCAAGACATGAGAGATACCACGAATTTGCATTAGTACGACCCTTTTTCGAATTCTATGATTTTTTGCATCGAATTAATTAAGAGCATTGAGCATGTTCCTTTGCCGTTGCTGATTGTGACAGGAAAATTGTGCAACCGTGCTAAATTGAATTGCAGCGGCCCGGTGGCAGTGGCAAATGGAAAATGGAATCTCATAATTATTATGACATTAACATTTACAATTTACATTCTACAAGCAATAAATATTGAGCGATTTTGTGGTGGTGGTTGGTTTCGATTGCAAGATCAATTTAATCAGTTCGCCCATCTCAGGCACGGCAATGGAAGCGACGTGCTCAGACACCGAGCTCAGCTACAGGTACCAATACCTGTTTTTTCTTCATTAGAATTAGCATTGCGTAATCCCGTAATCGAAGAGTGATTTGGCCCCAAGCGGTTAGAAGAGACACAAAGTAGAGAATTATAATTGTCCACCCACGCCCTTGATCACTTGATCTGCCCCAAACTTACTTAACTCACTTTCCCACGCGTACGCGTTAATAAATTATATCACACATTAATTAGTGATTACAGTGATTAGATAATGGAGACTTATTGCTTACCGGTCGAACTTTGCGATTCGCGAACAGCGTTAATTAAGTAATTTGAAATCCAAACACGTGCGACGTGCGTCACTACCACAAAAGCATAGTCTTAACGTTAAAGCGGTTGCTCCATTTCCACGATGCACTTCGCAATTTTTGCTCTTGTTTTCGCTGATTGATCTAAATGTCAGAGGCCTCAGTGCAAAAACTTGTTTAATTTGCCCTCAAATGCAGCCCAGTAGTCTGCAATTTCTGATGCGCCCAACGCAAATGCAAGTGCACCTTAGATCGATCTGATATTTATTGCACATTGCACACGATGATTAATGTCTTATACGTGTCAAGTGGCTGTTTTGACACGATGCGATTCGATGTGCACTTGTAAATTGGGTGTGCGTCCGTCCGTAGCTTGGCTGCGTGTTCTCAGAAACAGGTTCATGACGAGAGTTCACTCCCATTTTTTCACAGCATTGTTGACTTTTGCTTTCTTACATTACGATTACGAGGAAATGCAAGCGGGACTCGAGACGTGCGAGTGCAAATAGTGAGATCGCCTTACATAATAACAATAGCAATCGTAGCAGTTGCGTCGCGCAATTAACAATTAAGATAACCTTTCTAGTATAAATACGATGACCAGGCGCCAGAGTTAGCAACAGTCATCCAAATCAGTTCGCTGCACTGATACATTTGAATTGTTCTGCTGTCTTGTCTTGTCCAGACCGACCCGCAAGTTTCAAAATGGCGAAGTTCTTCGTGCTCTTATCGTGCTTCATTGCCGCAGCCTTCGCTGGAGGCGCTGAGGAGGCCAAGGACCTCGACACGGCTGCAGGAGGGCATGGCGGAGCCGTCGTTTTAGCCGCTGGAGGACACGGAATTGGTCACGGCTACGCCGGAGGATTCGGTCACGGCTACGGGCACGGGTACGGCATCGGACACGGATTTGGTGGTTACTACGCCAGTGGACACGGGCACGGGTACGCCGGACATGGGTACGCCGGACACGGATACGCCGGGCATGGCTATGCTGGTCATGGTCATGGCTTTGGCTATGCTGGGCACGGATACGGGCATGGACACGGTCACGGCTACGCCGTTCACGCCCCAGCTGTTTACGCCTCCGAAATCGAAGTCATCCCCAGCATCGGCTACTCTGTACACTCGTCGCATCATGGGCATGGTTATCATGGTGGTCATGGCCATGGCCATGGGTATGGGCACGGATTCAGACACGGAGGTTATGCCGGATTCGGATATGGCGGTCACGGCCACGGATACTCCCATGGTAAGTCCAAAAAAAGTGTTACGGCCCACCGTGCCTCGTGCGAAATTTTCCTGACTTGATATTAACCCTCTTCTGCTCTTTCCTGTCCAGGTCACGGCTGGTAATCAGAGTCGTCGCCAGAATCTCCGAGTTCCTAAATTATTGTGCTCAGCCATAACCACAAGTCACTGGAACGATCTTCAGCTATTTATCTTTACCGTTAACATTATTCTCATTTTGATGCCATATTTTCCACGTGCGCAGAATAAAGATTTTTCGACTTGGCTCCGAGAATGAGAACCAGTTTTGCTGCTGCATTTGTTTTGTTGCTCAATTGGTCAAGAGAACATTCTCGATCAATCGTCAGTCGCCAATTCTTTTGTCAGCTGAAACAGGCAACGGTGCGACGAGAATAAGCATAATCAACTCTTTAAGGAAGTTGATTTGACTTGAATTAGATTGGCTATTCACAGCGGCCACTGCCGTAGGCGCGCCGTACGTAAATATATCAGAATCGAAAGTTGTTCTGCATTTCCTGTGATTCATGCTGCACGGGAATTTCTGGCTTACATGCGTGTTGATGCTTAATTAATTAATAATTCTCATTGCATAAACCACAAGTTAAGTAACAATTTCCAGTTTTCGTTCAAGTCAAGAGTTAAGCATGCAGTAATTTAGGATTCCCATCGCCATCCGATCAGCAACAGGAACGCAATTCAACTCAAGTAGCACAAGTGAAGTGAAGAGTCAAGGCAAGGCAAAGCAAGAAGCTATTAACTAATTAACTACCTGAATCTGATCTCAAGAAGATAAAAGCCACAGCCACATAATAACTGGAAATGGGCACGCAAAAGCACTGCTTTACACTGCGATACTGCAAAGAATCAAAAGATGTAATGAAGATGATGAAGAAATTTTTTTACTTCGGAATTGAGCTTCAGAATTCCGAACTCATACTTCCGTGTAGGGCACTTGGAATTACTTAGAATTTCGGTAATTACTTTCATAATTAATAACAGAATAACTACTTAGCGATGGATCGTTTTATCTTTCGTGCATTGAGCTTGGGTTCCTTTTCAAGTAGCCGTGGTCGTGGTTGAGGCCTCGAATCAAATGCTCGTTAATTTACTTGGACCACAAGCACAAGGCTCGAGAGCCCTGCTAGCTTGCTGCGTGCCGCCGCTCGGCCATTACCATAATTAAAAGCAGTCATTGCGGAAACTCGCAATACTCGGAAACGTACGAGCTCCTTGCCTTTGAAGGTGCATTAATTTATTAAAAATGTTCATCTTCGCCTATTGCTCTCCTTTCCTCTTCAGCCAGCGTCAACAGTAAATGCTGAAGCTGTGATGGGACGCGCGCCCCGGTGGAGATCATTTTCATCCTTAATACGGCCATAAAGCAGCAGCAGCAGCAACGACAACGACAACGAGCAAAGATGAAGTTTAGTTATTAAAAGATATGGGAATCAAATTGCCTGGCCTGGCTGCACTGCTTCT
Organism: Mesaphorura yosii; assembly: GCA_009869945.1. NCBI lineage: Eukaryota > Metazoa > Arthropoda > Collembola > Poduromorpha > Tullbergiidae > Mesaphorura > Mesaphorura yosii. The sequence continues at coordinate 25,627 of WIXG01000412.1, read as the reverse complement.
TCGGCTTTCGGCTGTGCCGTACTGTGGGATGAAAAATGATGATGATTATTATTGCCATTATATTTATCATCCCGCCGTGACTTTCGCAAGTGGCCTCCGAATCTGTGCCATGAGAAGATGATTACGGGAAATTTATTGGAGAATTATGAGCACACACACGGCGTGGTGCGGGGTTGAGGTTACGGGTTGAGGCAGCGCAGCACAACGCGAAGGAGGCAATTGTAATAAACACTAAACAAGACTTAACATTATTACGATGATGGCAGGCAGTTGTCGAGATGAGAAAAAATATCTCCTCAAATCTCCACGCACGGCAAGCGGGCGACTACCGAGTTGCGAGTCTCAAGAGACAGATTTTTATGAAGGGTGAAAGCAGAAGCAGAAGAAGCAGAAGACTACGGAAAAATTCATCCGACAGCGCTGTTAACAAGCATCACGCTGGGAAAATTGAATCCTTGGATTCAGGGCTAGGCCAGGCACGACAAAGGCAGAGGCAAGGATTCATGTCATGTCACAGGAGCCAGCCAACAGGAGCTTCGAGATAAGTCAACTCAAGTCAAGTGTGTTCCCATTTCCATGATCCCGAGTCTCGAGCCTCTCTCGAGCCTGAGTCGACTTATCTTTCATATTTTTATGTCTTTCTTATTTTCTTTTAAATTACACGGCGCGTTTTTAAGAACCCATTTAAGCAAAGGCAGAGACACTGGCAGCGTTTCTTCTGCCGAGGTCCGTTAATAAAGTATTATCTCACACATTTCCATTTTTTCCTCGTGCGGAGCAAAGAAAGCAATATATTTAGCTGGATGCAATGATTTGACTTTATCTTTTTGAGTTATTTCTTATTATTATGAGAAAAAGACGATTTTTTGCTGTCTGCCTGCCTGCCTTCACCCAAGCCGAGCCAAGCCGAGCCAAGCCAAGCCAGGCATCGTATCAAGGGGAAAGTCAGCTAACTTTCTTTCTCCTCCACCAGCACTCGAACACGCTCTTAAATACTTTTTTACATGACGAGAATATTTTATACTTAAATACCATCCTGTCTTTGCGTGCGGCGCGGTGTGCAGAAGATGAAGAAGATGATGATGAGGTGTTACTTAATTCAGTTAAAGACTTTACTCTGCTGTGCTTTGGCCGCGCCGCGACGGCAGCGCGGGTCTTAAAAAATTCTCTGCGCTGCGTATCTCTTAATAAGATTCATTCACGCGGTGTCATAATTCTTGTCCGAGTTGAAGGCTCAGGCGGAGATAAGTCGCTCTAAATACTCACAAGACTCGTTACCCGTGCGTTAAAAGTGCTGGGACAATTTAGGTCTTTTCCAGATAATGCGAGGGACAGTAAAAAGAGCGTGGTGGCTGAGATAAAGCCAATTGCTCGACTCGCCAACTTGCTACTTTGCAACATTTCTGTGGCTCTCTTGCGAGTTGGCCTTAATTACACCATTTTTAATCGAGCGCGCCCAAAATCAAGGATTTTTGCATCAATTTCTTAATTCTAATGTCAAGGGTTGAATTTTGGGGTTGAAACACGGAGGCAAATTCGTGAACTTTCTCCCGTCGGGAATTCTAATCCCACCACACACGAACTAAAAACCCGGAAAAAATGTCAAAGACTTTCTCTGCGGGGAAAGTTCAACTTTTCCCAGTAAATCGGCTTACTACTCAGCGTTTAGAATTTTGTACGGTGAGCATTTGGCATTTAATATTCATTTTTTGTAATCTTTTGCTGGAGTCACCGCTTAAAAATGAGAGCACGTGCGTTCACGAATTACACGGAAAAGGAAATGAAAAACGCGACGCAAAACGCTTGTCAAGGAGCAATGCAAAGGATTTAAATGATCTTCTGATCTTTTTCTACTTTTGCGCTTACGCTTAAGGTTATGCTTTGTTGTTGTATGACTTCTGGGCCTGCTCGGCCCGGAAAACGAAGCTCAACTCGACGAGTTTTTAATATGCAAAAGTTTCTGAGATCATTTTCCAAGGATTTGTCCAATTAATACGATGACGAGAAGCCGACTTGGGCATTTAGCATTTAAACTCAAACGATCCGCGACAAAGATCATTTTGGAGCTCAGAGAAAGTTAAAAGACGAAAAATGCAAAAACGAAGAGAAGATCATGAAAAGAAGATTCCAAGCGTACTTCTTATATTAAAAATGATCCTTTGACTTGACGTCGTCGACTCGACTCGATAGCTGGCGGCAGTCGCATTCGCAGTTCAGAATTCAGATTCAAAATTGAGACATGCTTTTTTATTTATTACACGCGCCCAATACAGTACAGTAAACACATGAAAATACTGATAAGACCATAAAAGCCAGTACAGCACGCAATCACACATGAAGCTAATTAAAACTCTAAAGTTCTGGGATTTCGTCAATTAGCCAATAATAAATTGACGAATTAACCCCGTAAAAGACTAAATTACCATGAAGTCACAAAATTCACTGAAACGTTGACCTACTAACTAACGCCAACTCATTTGACAAAACTCGTCGCATCGCATCGCGTAAATATTACATTGTCATTTTGAGTCGCTTGCACTTGGCGCGCCGATTTTTGAACCAAAACTGCACGTTTTTCGGTTCCAACCGCGGAAACTTTTGGCGGTACGGCATGCGATTGAGTTCATCCGTGTACTTGAGGATCAGATTGTGGCTGGGGTGCGTGTTGAGCGTGAACCACTGCTCGAGACGAGGAACTTCCGTCACCGGGTCGATGAAGGTGCGATTTCGCTTCCGGCGTTCGTCGAGCGCTGCGGAGGAGAGTGCGAGAGTTGGGCTCGTGCGCGAGTGATGATGACCGTGTCCGTGGTGCTGCTGATGTGACCCTGCAACGCCGCCGACGCCCCCGCCGCCTGTTCCTGGGCTCTGCTGCTGGTGAGGGTGGGGAAGTCCAAGAATGTGGTTGGGGTGGCTGACTTCGTGCCCTTGTCCATGCCCATGCCCGTGTCGTGCGCTGGAGTTGATGATGGACGAGATCAACTCGGCGCTAGGCCCTGAGACTCCCAAACGGCCGGGCGGAGAAATCAGAGAGGATCTGATCGACTGGGCGCCGCCGCCATGCGCTGGCAGCGGAGGTGACCCTCCACCCGACGCGGATGTGGGCGGATGTCCAAATAAATTGGCGTACGGATTATGTCGTGTCATCGTCGGAGATCTCAAATTTCCCAGAAGGTTGTGCGGGAGATCGTGAAACATATCGACTGGGTTCCCTCGTTCACGTTCTGGGCCACCGCCTGGGCGTCGGTCAAAAATACTCGAACCGGGAGGCTGACTCTTCCCGTTACGCTGTGCCAACGCCATGGCGGCAACAGCCTGCTCGTACGCCGCGGCCTGTGCTTGTGCCGGTCCGTTTTCCAGCGGACTCCCCGAACCCAAACCACCACCGGCACCACCGCCAGTGCCAAAGTGGAGTGAATTCAAATGTCGGTGATACGCGAGAAACGAGGGATGGTCGAAGAAGGGATGGAAACGGTTCAGCATCGCTGCTGCTGCAGCAGCCGCAGCTGCAGACGCGGAGGCGGGTGGCGACATGGAGGAATTCGGCAGCGGGTCGTCACGATCGCGCCCGTACAAATACTGCCGCCCAGGCGAGACTGGCGAACAACTGCGTGGTGAGAACGAAGCGGTGGGCGAGTTGCTCGTGCTCAGATTGCTGGCGCGGTCATCGTCGAGAGGGTCGACAGCAGAAGTGGACGAAGTGCGGCGACGGTCACGATCTTTGGTACGTGTGCTTGTTTTGTCGTTGGTTAAATCTTTTGGCTCGCCAGCGCCGGGTGACGGTTCAGACTCGGAGCGCTTACCATTTGTGAGGCGCTCATTCGAGCTTACGACAGCGAGCCCTTCACTTAATTCGACCTTCACAGGCACGGAGCCCTCATTGTATTCTTCTTTGATTTGCTCCCGCTTTGATAGTGGACTTGTGCTTCGATTGTGTGTGTTTTGCTGCTGTAAGAAATCTTCTTCCTCTTCCGAGCAATCTTCGTCGCCACCGTCGCGAGGATCCAAGTAGTGCCTGCGTAACATGTCGTTTGGCGACCCGTGCTGCTGCTGCTGCTGTTGGAATGCGGCAGCGGCTGCCATCGACGACGAGAACGGAGACAGCAACGGCGAACGTTGGTGTTGGCGTGCGGCAGCTCCAGCACCGCCACTCGCGCCAGTTCCCTGGATCGTGCCCAACCCGTTGTACCTCATCTCATTCCGCTTTTGTGCGGCACGTGCATTCTTAAACCAGTAAATGACGTTATTGACGTCGAGTGGTTTGCGATCTTTGCGGCAGTCGAGCAGATTCAGTTCACGGACGTATTGCTGAATCTACACAAAGCAAAGGAGAAAGGTAAAGGGGTAATATGAGACTCTAAAATTATGAGACTTCCGACGATCACGCGAAGTGCATCTTCCACCCTTATGAATTACCTGTTGCCTGGACGGATGTGGATTTTCCTGGAACCAGGCTTGAAGCTTGGGTAGTTCCATTTCCGGGTCGAAGCTGGTGCGCATTCGTGTCTTTTGTGACGCAAAGTTATGAAAGACGGGATGCTGATGTTGGCGATGCATGGAAAAGGAGGAATCAGGCGGGCCCGAGCCTCCACGACGAAGGAAATCGTGATTCAGCCCCGCGTCCGGTCCGCCGTGGTGTCCGTGAGGACGTCCTCCCGTTGCAGCCGCAGCCGCCGCTACTGCTGCTGCTGCCAGCAATTCATTGGTACACTCGTCCAGAAAGAAGTTTGGCGTGGCAGTCGGGGTAACTTGCGACGACTGCGACTGGCGATGGTTGATGATGTCCTGCATTGTTAGTGGCAGCCCCATTTTGGTGCCGGGGCTGTGATCCTCGTGCGGTAGCGTTGCCGGAAGCGACGACGGCGACGGGATTCCTTGCCGAGCAGCAGCGATGGCTTGCAAACTGTTTCGGTAAATTGTGGACGCTGACGAATTCTCTCCTGACAGCAGCTCCTTACTCTTATCTTGCGTATCGACTAACGAGGAATGCTTGTCTGCTAATGACGCTGCTGCCTGATGAAGAGGCCCATTTAACAAAGTACCACTGCCATTGCCAATGCCATTTGTGGCAGTGCCGTGGCCGTGTTTCGCTGGGGAAGATTGGTCGCGTGGCTGACGCGTTTCTTTATCACGTGCACGAACACCGTCGCCGTCGTCGTCCCGATCTCGTTCCCGTTCCCGTTCTCGCTCAGATGACCACGACGATGAAGATGACCGTCGCTTACGGTGAGTGTGATTGCCATTGCCATGATGAGTGTCATTGTGCAACGATTCATTGCTCGATTCAGATAAATGTGCCGATGCCGATGCTGATCTGTCCTGCTGCTGTGCCAGCCGTCCTTGGCATTCTTGCTGGAGAAGCGAATGCACGAGCCCCGCGATGGTGTGCTGATGCTGAGAGGCGTACCATAAGTCGAAGCGGCGGTTGACGTCTTCGAGGAGCCAGGGAGGAGCAGCCGCAGCGGCCTCGTCTTTGGCGTGTTGTGATGGCGTGGCAGGGGCGACCTGCGACAAGAGCAGAGAAAAGAAAGCACGAAATTAGAAACACAGCCACAGCCACAGCCTGAATTTTGGCAAGGGCGCATACGCCCGCGTGCAGCAAAACGTTTGAACTGGAGTCTCAAACGGCTTTGCTTTTGCTTCTCGTAACTCATAATCAGCTTATCGCTAATAAGATGCTTGATGCAAGAATCAAGATGCAAATCATCAGTGATCTTTGAGCATTTTTCTGGTTAAATTGGCCAATCCCCGTATAAAGACGACCTGCTGACAATCGTTTCTATTCTGAGCACAACGATCTCGGCTCAAGAGTCTTCATCCCTGAAGAACCGAGTAAAGTATCCATTACGATACGAACTCGACAAAGGAAATGAAACTGCTTGGCTGCTCACTCACTGTTTTCATCTCCCAAATGCTCCCAAAAGATTTGGAGTCTTTAATTTCCTCTTTTGAGCAGCTTATGAATCATTATCATCATCTCTGCTGCATTAATGCAAAAGCAAAAGGTAAGGGGAAGAATTCTTATCAAACGCAAGCAAGGCACAGGGCGAGGAAAAGGATTAAATTGAATTCTTTTTGCATTGCGTATTGTACAAATTAGTAAATACAAACGATGAGCAACGACGACTGACGACGAGAACGGGCCAGATTAAAAATTATTATCATTATCATGAAGAGAGAATTATGAATTAGAAAGAAGAGCAGGCACTGCAGCCGAGATGAGAGCAGACGCGTACGCAAAGTCTCAAGAGAGATTAAAATGAGGAACAACAAAACACTAAACAGGAACAAAAATAGACATCAAGCACTTGGCACTTGAAAAGTTTTGCTTTAAATACTCAAATTCGAATTTTATTCAATTCTGCTGCGAAGCTGCGATCTTGCTGTTTGCTTGCGCCCAGCCTGAGTTTGAGACGAGTCGAGTTTTTAGAAAGGGTTTAAATTGACAGGATTAAATCCGAGGCCGTGAAAGAAAGATTAAGCTTCCAAGCAAGAAAGCAAGCAGTAGGCAAAGATCACGAGAAAACGACGAAATTGATGCGACGGAGCATAAATTAATAAATTCGATGCGATGCAAACACAATTAACGAGCATGCTTCATTTAATTTGGAAAATAATCCAATTTTCGAGCAGATCACCGACCTTGAATCCAGTTTTCTCCGAATTTTCGTCTTTCGTGCATGTGTTTCGTGTTTGGAACCTTTTCACCTGAGATTCCCATATTTTAATCTCAGCAGTGCAAAAATCACTTAATTCACTGAATCAGTAGAATACATCTTCAAACACATGACACGATCCACTATTTGTCGGAGCTTGGCGTGGGTAAGTTTCATTTTTTAATCCTTTTCTCCTCATCAAACTTGAAATCATGGTCTCATCACATCAGGAATCATAACATAACCCTTTGCTATGCCTGAATCGCAAATTATATTCAATATTCATCTCTTTGCAGACGATGATGATATCATTTTACTCATTCATCCGTAGATCTCGCGACTTGCCTCATCCGTAATCCCCTGCCTCCTCCTTTGTGCAGTTTTATTTGGAACAACTCAACCCTGGCTCTACCGTATCATATTTCTCAAAGAGCTGAACCAAGCCGAGCGCCTGAGCGAGCACAAGAGACAAGATTTCATCCGGGCTGTTTATTACGTGATTGTGATTGTTATTGCAGCCCCAACTCAACAACCCTTTTGTACTTCCTGCAAGGCACGGCACGACACGGTAAAGATGATTCTCGAGAAATTTTAAAATCCCTTTGAATATTTTCTATCTGAATTTCTAATCACTTCAATTTCGTTACGTTATTTCGTAAAAATTAATTCCATATTTTAAAATTCATCCTTTTCCAAATCCTGTGAACAGGGAACGTGAACAAAACGGGCCGTTTATGAACGTAATCCTTTTACAGATGATTTCATCGCATCTCCTCACGCATACGCTTACGCGTCTTTGCATTTGCATGTGCCTTTGCCCTTCCCTTCTCGCATTTTATTCATAATTAACTAATTGCCTACTCACCTCATCTGCTCCTGATGCATCTACATCGGCGTCCGCATCTGCATCTGCGTCCGCGTCTTCATTAGCATGAGCATGAGACTGCGACTGAGCATTAGCATAATCCTTTCTCCCTACAGCCGAAGAAGATTGTCGCAGCAGAAGTCGAAGCAGTTTCTCTTTTAAATCCTCTGGTGATCCCGTGCCCATACCCATCATTCGCGTTGAGTTGACTCCTGCAGCAGCAGCGGCTGCAGCGGTGAGATTTCCCCCTTTTGACCTTTTCACGATACAAATTACAAATTACGGGATTATTTGTACAGTGGATTAGAAATCTGGCCTGAACCCTTTTATGCATTATACATATTACTCGACAGATTAGTTTCATAATCGTAATCATGATCCTGATAAATAGCCGTCTACGCTGCCGTAAGTAAGCATTCAACTTTCTCACCTTTGATCCTGAATCTGAATCCGAAGCACTGCGTGATGCGTCAGATCGTTGAAAATGTCGCCGACCGTTTTGTCTTCGTCGCCGGGCTCGCAGACTTGGTGCAAATACAACGGTTTCCAGTTTCGGAGGGAGATTGTGCCGCTGGCTCGGCGAATGGACGCTTGTGTGTAGCCGAGCAGGGCGAGAACGGTGGCGACAACGTCGTGGAATCGAGTATGGCTTGGAATGATTACAAAATCGTCCACTTCGGTGACAAAGCTCAGCTTGGCGTGCGAGGGTGACTTGGAATTGAAATCATGATCGTCTGCAGCTTGCTCGTGCTCTCGTGAATCTTCATCGGAGCCACCAGAATGGTCACCATCGCCATGTTCACCTTTGACTTTGTCTTCGTCTTCGTCCGGAGTGAGATTGGATTCACTTGCATTTGACTTCGCCCCCGACTCACCGGAATTTGCATCCTGCCCCGAAGTGCCGGAAACTAGTGTCAACGTTGATTGTTCCTTGCTCTTGTTATGCTTGCCGAAGTCCCAATTGTTGTTATTGTTGATCAGGAGTCCATTCTTGCCAGAATCCGTGCCCGCACTCAAAACTTCCACTATGCAATGAATTGGGATTGATTTACCTGCAAACAGACAAAAGAATCGACTGTAAAACTATGAAAATCAACTGTGATTTGGCGAGCGCAGAAACAACAGCCTTATTTCCGAGTACAATGGCTTATCATATCAGTAATAAGAAAAAGTGCGGTGTCTGTTAACGACTCAAATGTCCAAGACGTGTGAAAATGCCCCAAATCGCCATATCTACAAAACTCAGCCAGGGTTTGAAATTCTACTAAAACACACTCGAGGATCCACTCCTCAATTTTCATCTTCAATTCTCGGTTCTTATCTTCCTTCCCTTCATCTTACGGACATTGGCACAACGTCCACATCTTCATCTTCACCGTCGCCTCCTGGAATCAGTAGAATGTAGAATGTAATCTCTTAATTTCTGTTCCCCGTCGGCTTGCCTTCCTTCTCCTTCCTCTTCCTTTCAATCTCACCACCAAGGACCAACTTACCAACATTTTGACATGTTTCTTCATCTCGCCGCTTATTGTTGTGGTCTTCGTCAAAATCATAAACAAAAGACTCTCCCGTTCTTCCGGTCTTTAGAATTCTGCAGCTGGGCTGGGAGTCGGTCTTAAAATTGAATTAATTTAATAAACTAATCAAAAATGTGTCAATTCCCAGTCAAAAGCAAAACTCGAATTTGGAGATAAAACTCGGCACCCGGCATCACAACATCCACAACTTTCTTATCTCGTCTACCTGCTGCTTGACGTCAGCAACAGGAAATAGAAAATCTTCAGCAGGAGCCGAGAGCAGCGAATCGACGGAAAAGAAATTGAATACTTTCGGAGCCTTTTCACTTTCCAGTTTTTCAGAAACTCGGCAATAACAAAACAGTTTCAACCACTTCATTTTCATCCGATCATCAGCGATCACAATTATTATCTTTCAGCCCAGCCGGTCATCATTTCAGGTCTCAAAACGTCAAGCCACTCAAATAAGTCAAGTAAATTCGTTTCACGAAGAAAGATTCACGATTCTGCACTGCGGCAATTTTCCAGCCAAAGCTGAAGCAGAATTCGAAGATTCTGCCAGTCAAGGGCGCAGTGGCAGTGAATTTAAGGAAGGCGGCAAGCCGGCTTCCAAGATTAGTGGAAAACCAGCAAATCCCTGCACAAATTGAATCAAGCCTAGACCAAAGTCCAACTCCAAGTCGGCTGAGTCCACATGCATTGCAATGCAAAGATAACTCCAGCGAGGTAAGGTAAGGTAAACTGATTACATTACAAGTAGGAAATTCTAACGTACGCGTACGAGTCGTGGATCTACCGTACAGCAGAGCCTAGCCTGAGCCTGAGACGACCGACGAGATGAGGAAACAGAAAATATCATTAAAGAAAAAAGATTCCCGACTGTCTCTAATCCGACGGCCTGCCACTTCCACTGCACTCCTGCCAACAGAATTAAGCAACTCGACCCAACCCAAAGAAGGAAGGGGAAAGCAGACGGGAGACGAAAATCCTTTTCTTAAATTGTTAATCCACTTTCTTACGAGAAAAACGCAAAAACTTCAAACCAATTTCGATTTCAGGGTTGCTGCTAAGACCTGTGCGAGTAAATCCAAAGAATCTGAGGTTCTTACGACTAAAAGCTGACGAGCTAAAACTTACGCTAGAGACTGGTGAAATGGATTCTCCGACTAATTCGAAGCAGAGCAGCCAGATGAAAAAGTTTACAGTAAATTGAATTATTGGTCGAATCCTCGAATTTCTCGACGGCAGCACATAAAAGTAAAGGATTTGGTATTTACTAAAGCAAGCGAAATACCAACATAACATAGAAGTAGGATACAACTAAAGCTAAAATTCTAAATACACATCAACCTAGAATACGTAAGAGTAGATTGATTTAACTTAACTAATCTAAGGACATAGGAATATGGAGTTACAGACATGATTTTGTATTACGAACTACGGATCTTGCTAATTAGAATTTGATAGATATGTATTATGCTGCTCATTCTGTAAGACATAATTTTCTGAATTTTCTCCGCCTAGGTGCTGTGCTTGATTATGATGGCGGAGTTGAAGTGCAGGTGAAGCTCGGACTGCTATTATCTTTTCCCTCGCCGCCTTCCGCCTTTTGAAGTGTCTGACTCTGACCTTGCTCCTGTTCCACGGCCTTCTGAAGACGCTGCATCGTCAACTGGAAATCCTTGTCTTCGACTTGCAGATTGTTGGCTGGAATGTGGGCGAAATCCTGAATGTACTCAAATACTTGCCGGCGAAAAAGTTCCTCCTCGTCTTCCGTCTCTGTTCCTGGTGTAACGATGGACCATGTCGATGTGGAGCGTCGGTTCACTGACTTGGGCGTGACTGCATTTACGCCAGGAACGGCAATGTCGCTGGTATCGATGCCGGCGCCGGTCATGCAGACACCGAAACCGATGCTTGTCTTGTTCAGCGTGCCGGCCGTTGTTTCTTTCCACGAGCTGTCCAAATCGGTGGGGTCGGTGGCCATTACATTATTCACCAAAGGCAATGACCATGATGTTGACACCTCGTCTTGGGAAGCTGACATTGACTCGAGGGCGAGGCCCTGCGGTTCTACTGCATGCGGTTGAAGCACCATCGGCAACACCTTTGAGCGTGGTGGATTGCGTCGACGTGGTCGTGTGTAGTGCGTCTTCTTTCTTGGTCGAGTTTGTCGAGATCTCTTCGCGTGGACTTCTGAAGGTGACACTTCAGTAGAGTCGCCGGTAATGGAACCACCTGCAGTGCCTGCAGAAGTAGACTCACGATTGTCAAGGATCGCCTGAACTGTCAGCGTGCAGGCGTGGTCTGCGTCCTGCTCAAAGTTTCCAGCCGCAACTTTGGCAATTGTTTCGGAGACTGCATCGATAATGTTGGCGCTGATCAACGAAGAAGAGTCTGAATTCTGAGAATTGTCGTATTCTCTTGGTTCCATCTTGACGTTGGGCATCGGCGAAGGGGAGCCTTCATTCTTCATTTGTTTGATTGGGGCACGGAGTGGTGTCAGTCCCTTCTTTCGTAGATTGGAAGATAAGGTCGATTTTGGCACTTCAAACATGTCCACCGCCTGCTTGATGGATTTGGTCTTGACGGCGAACTCAATAGCTTGCATTAAAGTCTCCTTCCTTTCTCGTTCCTTTTCTTTCTCCGTCATCAAATCTCCAGCACTTGCAGTGCGCACCGCCCTTGACTTGGATTTGGACGAGCCCTTGCTTTTGGTGGATGTCGCCTTCGCTGGATTTGAGCTGACTCTAGCTTCTGCAAGTCAAGTGTCAATCACATGGTTTTCAATGCAATATGGAATACATCTGACAACACTTGGATCGATTAATTAGAATAACTCACCATTCTGAATAGAATCACTGAATACTTTGCCCAAATGCGTTGCCAAATCGAGGACGGACGGATACTTGACGAAGTCAGCAATTTCCTCTTGGCTCAGCATCATTTTCTCATTACGCTGTTCTTCTTTGGGCGTCGGCAAGGAAAGATCTTCAGCTTCTCTTTGGGGAGCCCGATTCTGTTTCTCACTGTCATCGACGTGCAGAAATTGTTGCAGTGGAAGCGTATTCAGTTCCATGTTCGAACTAAGAGTGGCAGCGTCAGCTGGCGATTGGATCGCGGCGTACCTGACAGGACTGTAGCTGCGACTCGGGTGGTTAAACTTGTTTTCAGTAGGAGTGCAAGGCATTGGCATTAACGCTTCCAGTTGTTGAATTGATGGAAATTCCATGCCGTCATGCATCGGTCGGGCTACTCCATTGATGGCGTCTGGGTTGTCGTAGATGCCTTTCACCTGCAGCATCATTCCTGCACGCCAAAATTCGTTGACCAAGTGTGCCTCCACGCAACATGTTCCTTTATAAATGAACTGCAAGATGAGAGCCAGGATTGCTGGTGACATTCCCGCGATGAAAATTGGCAGGCCTTCTTTCACTAGTGTCTCATGAGTTTTGAACATATTAGCGAAGTAAGGAGAACGTATTGCCAACAGGAGACGATGGGTGGGAAACTCAGTGGCTTCGCAAACCAGAACGATGTCGGTCAGGTCACCTTGACGAAAGTACGCACAGATTTCTGAATGAATGGCTTCGCTGACATCTTTAGAAAACTGATACCGCGATGGGTTTGCCGACGACGGAGTACAAACGTCATTTATTGGTGCAGTGTAGATTCTGTCGTCGAAACCAGCGGCCGGAGAAGGTTGCAGTGGAGGTAGAGTTGGAGGTGGATGGGTGCGGGGCGGACGAACTCGCTTCTTCTTGATCGCCTTTGCTAAGATTTCCTTCAGTGCCGGAGCTGGTGCTTCTTGCTTATCAAGTCCACCATTGGCTAATTTCATGTTAGCCTCCAATTTGCGCTTATTCTGCATATTGTCACTTCACTTGTCAGTCTGAAGACAAGATTATGCACAGCGCATTGATTTATCTTCAGCTTAACTTATTAGTTACGAAATTTCGAAATCTAGACCATTTACCACGAGTTAAGGTACAAGACAGATTTCCACAGGGAGAAATGCGTTATCAGTTGCCAATCCGTGAATATGAATAACCAGCTGAATACGAAGTACAGAGAAAATTGTGTCCTGATACAAGACTCGTGAAAATTGAGACTGGACTGAAGATCAGAACAAAGAAACTCCGGCTGGCTGATGAACAGCTGAAGAAGATTGAAATGCATGAATCTCATGCAGTACAGCATTGCACATGCAGGAAGAAAACGAGAGTAAGAATCTGCGAAAAAGAAAATCTCTGCCTGTTACACTTTCTTGCAAACCGAAGCCGATAAATATTTTCTGCGTTCCCCGTGTAATTACAATTCCCTGATTCAGTTCGTGAACAAAGGTGATGAAAGAAGTTGTAGTAACTTCGTTTAGCATCTTTACAAGAATTTGCATCAAATGCTAAACCATATGGGCCGAATACAGATTAACTGGTAAATCACACTTGTAGAATTCGAATTAGAATAGTATCTAGCCAGCAGCAGAAGGCCACGCCGAGATGAGGATTCGGCTCAGAGAAAGAAAAGACAAAGATGAAGAAAGACGCAAGCACGAAGAGCAGAGAAAGGATTAAAAAGTGTAAGACGAAAATCTTGTTCTCGAGAAAGATGCTGGCTGCTGGTGCATCATTCATCATGTCTAAATCTTGTACTAAGTACGACTTAGACTCGGCTTGGCTTTGGGAAAGCAAGTTGGTGAATTTCACAGATTTGTCTCTTCCTCTACAAAGAATTTCACTCTCCACGGCTGGCTTTGGATTTACAAAGGGGAAAATCTCTCAATGAAAATACTACTAAGACTCCGCGAGCCACCACGGCACGGCGGCTCGACTGCTGGCTGCTGCTCGAGGAGGGAGAGATGAAGATGTAAAGGATGCGGATGAAGAAGGGATCGGATTTTAAACCAGACTCGACTCGACTGACGACTGCCTGGCTGGCTGGTTGGCTTGACTGGTAAGAGCCGGTCTAAGGCGAAGGCCGGGATTCTGTAGTAGTAATAATATTATGGTTTACTCTTTGTTTCCCCTTTTCACATCTTCAGCAGATTGAAAGAAGATCCCAAATCTTTTTCATCCGTCCAGCCAAGTCTATTCTACAGTCCGCACAAGTTTTGCATGCAGTTGTGATATTAAAAGTCTTAAGTATTCTAAACCCGCTTTCAATTTTTCTAATCTTTTCTCACACCGAATCTTCTTCAGGCTGACTCCACTCGGTCCGGGTACCCGGCCGAGCTCGTATCGACATTTGCGCTCTATTTAACTACGGATTCACTGCTCTGCTCCCGATTTACTAGAGGAATTCAGCACTCAGCCTTTCGCGTGGCGTGAATGTGGATGGCAAACGCAAATCCATCCATCCAAGAGAGGAGCCCAGTGCAGCAACAAGAAAAGAGGAAAGCAGAAAGGATTAAGGATTTATCTTGATCACACACTTTCATTTCGTTTCTGCATCTGCGAGACGTGGAAATGAAGATTTGGATTGAGTGAGCAGGAAAAGCACACAGCGGAAGAAAGACTTTTTCTTAGTTTAGTTGGGGCTTAGGCTTAGGATGCTCGTCTTGGCTTGGCGTGGCGTGGCGTTAGCGCCAGCTTAAGCCAAGAGGGCCGTGAAAGTCTGCTGCCACGCCGTGCCGGGCCGGATTCAGGCCAGGATGAATGAATGGATTCGAAAGCGAAAGGGGATAAGAAGTCGTAATGTTAAAATATGTACTTCGCTGGAGAGCAGCCGGAGAGAAGGAAAGAGGAAATATATAAGAAGATTATCTCATATGATTGATGAATCTAAATCCTTTTCGGCTTAAAGATCTTTCTCTCTAGATAGATCTCTACTCCACGCCGAACCAGCATCCAAGCCAGGCCGGGCTTAGGCTTTGGCTTAGCTTTTCCTGTTCTTACAAAGCAGTCAGTACTCCGGCCCATTCCCAGTCACAGTCACTAGTCAAGTCACAGTCATGGCTTGCCATGGCATGGCACGGGTAGCAAACGAACTGCGAATGGTATTAAGAAGAAGAGTGAGGAGGAAAGACGCGACGCGTAAAGAAAATCCTAAAGTTTAGTAACTTCTACGCACTGCACTGGCGTGGCACTAATGTTTAAGCCAAGCCAAGCCAAGTCAGGCTTAAGCTTAAACTCCTCAGAAAGAGAAAAACTTCTTTTCCACTCTAATCTGCTAAAACTTCTTCCTGCGCTTGCTACTCCTTGTCGCTCCTTCTAGACGGATTTCCAAGTTCAAATCCGCTGCTGCCAAGCTGAGTGAGACAACTGAAGCTGCTGGTCTGGATTTCTGTTTGCTAATTCAAACTTCATGGCACTACCAAGACGAAAACACAAAAACTGGAAACTGGATGCTATTTGTCTTATTTCCTATTTGCCTGGATTCAGGTTTCAGTAGAAATTGAAACCCAGCTGCGTTTGCGCCTTAATCCAATCAACCTGGACTCAATCCTCTGCCGTCTAATTTACATGATTTTGAACTTTATTTCACATTTAGCCTCAATCTAGTCTGTCAATGTAGCAAGTAGCAATTCAGCAATTTGCAATTGAAATTTGACGTTCAAATACCATTTCTGCACCAAATCACATCATCTTAGAATCATCTTCGACTCAGATAGGACAGCGGCAGAATATGAAGACGATTTTCTCAAAAATCTCGCGTGATAAACCAATTTGGGGCTTGAAATTGTTTTAACGACTCCCAAATCGTATCAAATCATTTCGAATTACCTCGAATCATCAAATCATCTTTACTCAGTCAGCACGTGGCGGCTTGGAGCACTTTTAAGAGCAAATCCCACAAAATGGCATTGGCAGTTGTTTGCGAGTCGCGAAGGTGCTAGTGTGAGTACAGAATTCCAAGTCTGAGTTGTGAATGTGAAAATGTGATCTGTGGCTCGGCGTGGCGTGGCAGGAAAGCATAATGAAAAGGATATTGGATAAACTTTTCCTGGAGAAACCCATTCAAGACTCACTCACAGCAAAGCAAAGCAGAGCAGGAGAATTACGTTATTGCCTTGTGATTCATCATCACTAACACATAAAAGGCAACTTTATCTCAATCTCATCATCATCATCATTTTGAGATCTTTCGGATGGTATTTGATGCCATTGCCATAATGCTGCGGCAGCCCTTGCCTCGCCATTCTTATTATCCATCGGTTATAAAAATATAATCCAATCCGTTCCATTATTTATTATATACAATAGAGTATTGGCTTAGCGCAATGGCAAAAGAGGACTCGCGGTCTGGGCAATAATAAAAATCTCCACTTTATGATGACAATGACAATAATATCGTCCCAATGCCAATATAACACGTACGAAGTACGAAGAGCGTAATCTCCCCTTCAATATTTGATGTCCAATTTCGCATCTCGCTTTCTTTCCTCCTTCTAGCTGGCTGGTCTGGCCGCCGTCTTGTCTTGTGGTTTGGTTTTGACTTCGACTGCGGCGCGGGCGCGGCCTGACAGTGATCGCGGAATGATCTTTCAAAGATTAGGTTATCTGGCGGCTACCCCACACACGAGCACATATAAAAATTCCATGAATTCTAAAATTATGACAGGCTTGGGATTCAGGCCGGCCCGAACTTCGACCAGGTTTCTTTAAATTTCTTTTATAGCGGCAGGAAAGATTTCTGAGCTGGCAGGCAAGTCTTTTGTTCTAATCTGGCCAGAGTCAAGATCCGCATCCGCAGAAGCTCTTAATTACTTAATTAACTTTCTCAAGGACGTAATCACTTATTCGTATTTGTGATTCCACTAATTAGGCGGCTAATTCTTCTTCTTTTCTTCTACTTCTACTTCAAGTACAAGTGCGACGGGAACTTTCGCATTTCACTCCTTTCGAAGAGGGGCAACTCAAGATGATAAAAAGTATTTACAAAGTGGAGAGGTGGAGAAGTGATTTTGGATTATTCAAGCACCCACTTTAGCCACGAGCCAAACTACTGAAGCTGGAGTTCTAACTTTGGTAAGAAAATGAATATTTTGAATGAATGAATTATTTTAGTACACAAAGTTTCTAATCATCTCCCCATCAGCTCCAGTTTGATTCCTCATTAATAATAATATTTTAAACTCTTTTAATGAGAAAATTGAAATGATTAAGTGCATTAGGAGTGGAATGACGAGGAGGAAGAAGAAGCGTAAGTGGCTCAAGTACATGTACGTGTACGCGTGGAGGAGAAAGAAGTGCAGAACAGAAGAAAGAAAGCATATGAATCTGACGTGAATTTATGCAACTTTTCCTTCTCTCTCCGTCGCATCATCTTCATCTCTTAATTAAAGAGGATTAGAGAAAAGAAAAAACAAAGGATTCGTTCTAGATGAAGAAAAACACTCCAAGACTCAACAACTCGAGAATATTATTTGTGCTAAGCGAAAGCAAAGGAGGTAATTAATTCAGTGATTTGGAGCCAGCAGCCAACAGCCACGCCAAGTCAAGCTGGCTGAGTCAGGCTTTCGATATTTGAGACCAAACGAGCTCATTGCCAGATTATTTCATAAAATGAGGTACGACTGAGTTTGCCGACAAGATCAAAGCGTGGCGTGCAGAGATTAGTATTGAATCCCAATCTGTGGTTTTAGACTGGCGTGGCGTGGCCTGGCCCGGGCTTTGCATTTGCTGTTTGCTTGCATTACGATTACGGTTACGCAGATGCGAAGTGATGTAAAGTAAATCTCGTAAGTTCACCAAAGATTAACGGGAAAGCCCATGCGACCAGGCGAGATTCGCGATATATACTTTGTACGCCGAGTGGCCGAGTTTATAACCCAAAATGGATTCTGATTGCAATAATCTCATAAGAACGCAGTAAAAGGCTTTGGATCACTAACGTCACTGCGTAATCCTCCTCAAATAATATACGTCTTTGCTCGGAAATGAGGTTACGCCACAATTCGCGCGATGTTCCACGTTCACGTGTGAGCGTTTTTAGGAATGAGACAATGAAAGCGTCAGCTTACCTAAACACGGCGAAGTCTGGCGTGACGACGCGTGAGCGTGGGTCAGCGGGGCAGGTTTGGAACTTCGCTTTAGGGCAGCAGGGCTGGCGCTGCTGGAGAGGCGTGACCGCCGGTTTGGAGGAGAAAGGTCCATGCCGATGCCTGGAGGTGAGAGTGCTCGCGTTGTCGGCGCCGGTGGTGTTTTTGCCCGCGTGTGAGGATCCTCTGAATTCTTGCCAGGTGACGTCATGCTACAGTTCTTTATCGCTGTGGCGGCGGAGTCCATTAGAGTGTCACATTTTTGCGATTGCGAGTACAAACCGGAATCCTGGAAGATTTCACAAAAGCACTGCTTAATCATTAAGCTTGAGCCTCTTGAACGTTGAACCGTCCGTCCACACCGCCTGCCTTCCCAAAAGAGACTAAACTCGGGCAAGGCAAGAGCCACGTCGGCCCTCGCCGGCTCGCCGGTTCGAGATGGCTGTAATTTCGGCATTCGCATTCTATTTACAAATCCGACGCTAATCCCAAGTCCAATAAAACGTGCATAGTGCAGGGCATAAAAAATGTGAGGCTTGAGAGTTTATTGAAGGATTAGCCGTACAGCCGGTATTAACGTCCTGCCTTGCCTTGTGAGCATTACCGTATAGAGAGATATTTTTACGAAATCTGTCTCTAATTCCTCTCTCGTCCATCCAATTCCAATCTCATCTTGCCTGCCTGTGTACTCCGTGTGTGCGTGCCTGTCTACATTGTTCGTTCCATTTGTATTAAAAGTATGAACGCTAATGCTTTCTGCTGTGCTTCGCTCTGATCCGTCATCGTCATCCTGCTGCCCTGATGCTGATGCTCTTTCTCTAATCCATTCCCTACTCGCGTTCGCGTAAACTAGCGTACTCGGAGAAGAGGCACAGGATGAATGAAGATAAACGAAGATGCGATGCAGAAAGCAGAATGAAGAGACAATCGTGGCCTGGCTGGCTGGCTGGCTGAGTGTGAGATAATGTATAATGAGGATTATGAATACATCACTGCCAGAAAGCCCTTCCATCAATCCCGTCCTAAATGGATTTATCTCAGCGGAGCCGAAGCCTATTCCGGTCGGTACCACGAACGCCGTGCACGCCATACGCATACGCACGAGGATTTGGTATAGCAGCAGCAGTATTTTAGGATTAGTTGAGATGGATTCCGAATTTTAATCCTTTTTACTACGGCAAATCGCAGTAATCCTTTTTTCCTTCAAAATCCCTCTCCTGGGCTTAAAATAAAAGCTTAGGCTTTCATGCCATTGCTGCTGCATTGCTGCCAGGACGTCGCTTGTCGCTGTCGAGCAGCGCAGGCACGAGCTGCTCTTGCAGAATTGGCATGGCAGGGATTACTGAAAATCCTTTCCGAGGGATAAACTCCTTTACTGTGTTCTAATCCAAGCGTACGCTGAGTGCCTTGCCTTGCCTTGCTTTGCCTGCTGCACAACGTCAAAATCGCAATTACAATGCACAAAGCAGAATGCACTGTGCATTGAGACCGAGACCCAGCTCGTCTTGGGTCTCGATCTGGTCTCAGCCGGGTCTAGGCCTGGTCCCTAATGAGGATTGATGAATACAAAACTCGAGCATGCCGACTCGATGCGATGGTTAAAACTTGGATTGGATTGTACAGTTGCAGTCGCAGTCGGTCCGTAATTATTCGAGTGGATCTTGCATTGAGTTTACTCCCTTCGCATTTGCACTGATATACTTTCTGACTTTCTCAGACTTTGTGTTCGTACTTTGTATTTTTAGAAACTAAAAGGGTGGAATTCATTAATTAAAAGAATTTGGCTCTGAATGAATTCTTCCCCTTCTGCCAGCACATTTGTACGCAGAAATTCAAATGCAAATGCGTGCGATTAGATTAAAGAAATGCTCACGCATTTCCCAGTGGCGATGCTTCTGATTTGACTTTCGCCTGCCCGAGTGGATAAATGATAAAGTTTGTACCTGATTTAATCCGAATTCGGAGTGTCTCATGTTTCTTCTGCTCAAATGGTCTTCTCCGTTGAACCGATTCGAAAGATTGTACACTAAATACTTCTTCATGATCTCAGCCTTCATTTGCGATTGCAAAATTGCAACATAATCTGAACTGAATTTCAAATCCCTCACGCTGTCACTGTGCCGTCACTGTCACACGAGTACTGTGATTTTTCCTACTACTTGACTCGAGAATTGAGATCATGCATAAATCTTCAATTTGCAATTTGAACTTTGGCAATTAAATCAAAGCTCAAGCCTCAAGTATTTGTCATTGCGCTGATTGCTGTTGCTGATTAAGCGGATACACAAATTTCCCGTAATTTGAGCAACTCATCCATTGTCATTTTTTGTGAGCCTGCCTGGCTGCCTGGTTAATCTGTGGCACGGTACGGGACGACAAAACAAGGCACAGATTAGAGCCGAATACCTGAGCCATGTACCCAATCCATTTTAAACCATGAGCGCTTGCTTATCAGCAGCTGGGCCTCGCTGGCACAAAGCGACATGCGACAAAGGGCAAAGCCCAATCGATCATAATCGAGTCTCATCCTCGTCCTAATGACTCGTATCTTCTTCTAATTACCATTAACATTGTCGCGCCATACCACATCACACGCGTTCACGCTCGGTTAATCTTAAATAGGTTAATTCAGTCACAAATGCAATTGAAACTGCAATTGCCTAATAATAGCACTGCGAGGCTTAGATCAATTGGCAATTGGCAATTGGTGATTAGTTTATTAGCCTTCGAAGCGCTTTGTCGGCTGTCAATCAGCGCTCGAGAGAACAAGTTTAATTTTTAAATAAATAGATTAAAATATTAATGATATGTCGGCGGCTTCGATTAAACGGGCTTATCAAGGCTGCTGCTGGCTCGGCTCAGCAAGGATTGGAGTGCAGGCAACTGAATTAAAATCACGAGAGTGACATGTTATTTTTAGCGTGTAGCCGTGTGAAAGTTAGCATTTGGCAATTGTCAGCAGTAATCCACAGACAATTAAACACGGGATTCATTTAAAAATGCGCATAGTGCCCTTGTCCTTGTCGCACTCGTCGGCGATGGCAAAGCAATTAACAATTAAAATGAGTTCATGGCTAGGCTTCGTGCTTATAATGTGCGTGGAGATGTTTCGATGCTTTGACGGCTTTCAGGCGCTTAAAAATCAGGAAATCAGCTGATGCTTGGCTTGGCTTTACTTACCATAGAATTAACGGCTGTTGGCTCCGTTGCTTGACTCCGCCCGTCTGTGCCCTGATGACCGCCGTGGTTATTGTTCGATTCACTGGTCACATTGTTGTTGTTGCTCGAAGGGCTCAGCGTCAGACCACCGAGTTTAGGCGCCGATTGGCTGTTGGCGGCGACCCACGCCTCGGCGAAGGTCTCCATCGCACTCTGGAAGTCCATCACTGCTCAAGTCAACTGTCTCAACAGATCGCGTTGTTAAAGCTGGTAAAATTGTCTCAAATGGTACACATTTCACACGTGCAAGTGTGGAGAAACTCAAGATATACGTTGTGACGACATAAACTCGCAAACGGAGATGTTTCCTTCTCAGCGTCTCGCGGACGAATGCGAACGATTTGGTGTGGCTGACAAAACTGCCCCGCTCGGATTGAGACTTGAGAAGCAGCAGAAGCACGCATAGTTGTGTCTTCTTCTCAGATGATTTCGAATGTGAAAGTTGGAGCTCAAGATGAGCCAGCAAAGAGATGAGCGAGTCGTACGCTACTCTCGTGTCTTGCTTGCTTTCTTCCTCAAAGAGAAAGTTGAACTTCTTTTGCCTTTGCCTAGGCAGGCGAACGTGGTTCAGAGTTTTCTTACCCCCAAATCCTGCCTGCCCTGTGTCTTGTACGACGCATCGTTTCAGGGGTTTTGAGATTCCACGTCCACCCAAAAGCCGAAACCGTGTATTGCATCGCATCGCATCGTGGCGTGGCGTGGCGGAACGTTGGTTGGATACGGCGCAGATCATTCCGTGCAAGCATCTTCTGGATTGCGGGATAAAACGCTCCAGCCTCCTTTTCTACCCTTTCCACACGCCTCTCGACGGCCTGGGCTCCAGTTCCAGATTCAGATCCCGGCAATCCGGCCGACGCACTTGCACGGGAAGATGAGACTGAGACTTCATCCCTTACGTCGAGCCGAGCCAGCCGACAGCCGACTCTACCCTCTTGGGACTTTGCGAACTGCCGCAGCCTTTTATCAGATCGTCTGATGACATAATTATTTGTAAACTCGAAACTCCACAGCGCTGCTCTTCAATTAGAAGATTTATTTTTGTCTTTGAGTTTTTTTTGTGTTGACATTTTTTATCTCGTCAGTCGTCATCCGTGTACGCGGATGCGAATTTCGATGTAGAGTCAACAAAGATACGAAGCGCCCGATTTACGAATTACGCTGTCCACAAATATAAAAGCCAACAATTTGCGTGCGTGCACAATATTTTAAGGATCCCTGCAAGTGGTTTCTGCTTTTACTTTACTAAATTCTGGTACGGATGCGGATCTTGTTGATTTGCTTGCGTCTTTGATGTGGATGTCTTCCTGTCGGCTACCTGCGTTTATTACGCTACACGACGCACGTGGACACGTGCTGAGACGTAGCGAGCGAGCGTACGTGCTTTTATAATGTATCCACGGAATTATTAAAATTTTGCCAATGCGAGCGGGCAATTCTGTGATTCTGTGGAGATTCTTCGTAAATTTGGTAATTTCTGAGAATCTTCAAATCTTGCATAGACATGGAGGATTTTGCATCAAAAATAGGATTCCGAGGGAATTCTGCACGAGAAATTCAAGAAGCTCTTCGGGACGGGTAGGGTGTTGAGAAGATGCGAAATGCAAATACGTGCATTGGGGAAAGATGAGACTGAAACATGTTCACTGCAAAGGCAAACAACGACAACGACGCGACGTCTTCTGAAGAGTTGCGGACGCGGATCCTTTTTAATAATATTTCTATTCTTTGCATGTCTTACATTTAATTCCTCTCCCGAATCGGAATTATGAATGCCACAATATTTTACCGACTGTAATTCTTTTAATTCCTTTCTTGCTAATACTTTTAATTCATTCCAGCATCCACGAGCACAGGCCAACAAGAACCATGCCCGGGACAAGTAAAAGCAGTCACCGTGGCAGCACAGTGCACTGAAATAAAGGGACGAGGGATTTATTTACTCGTGAAATATTTCGAAAACTTTCTCTTGCACGCGCAGCGCAGTGCTGCGAAACGCGAAATGCGGCTTGTGTCTTGCCAGAGAATAATTTTAATTTTAAAAATTCATTGCTAAGATTTTTAATTCCTTCTTCGTGCCATCTTCATAAATTCACTCAATTCACACACGTAATGCTCGACTAAGCCCACTTAATTTCTTCTCTCTTCTCTGAGAGCAGTGTTGCCCTGCCCTGCTCTGTCTTGAGTTGAGAAGAAGGCTAAGATGCAAAGAAGCAAAGAAGCTCCACAGCCGAAGGACTTTGTTATTATTCGGAGTAAATCACGCACGAATCTTCTGCTTCTTCTCCAACCTCTGCGAAAGGCGACAAAGATGAAAAAACTTTCAATATTTATTTTTAAGAAATTTAATTTTGAAGTTTTGCGGCGAAGCTTACGTGAGTTTTGGTATTTGCTGTTTCACGTGGGATTCGAATGAATCTCGTTGTGATCTCGAATCTCAGCCGGGTCTCGGGTCTTAGAAGAAGAAACCTCAAGTATGTGAATAGTAATGCGACAGGCGAGAAAATGACCACGGACAAGTATCACGGCGCCCAAGACGCGTACGGTAATGAAATGATCTTCCAGTTGATTAATTTTGGACAAGCACGATTCATTAAGCACTTGATCTGAATCCTCGTCTGCCTGGTCCGTCCGTCCATTTCCCTTCCTGTCACAAGAAATGATTGAATCCTCTTCCAATCGATTGTACCTCTACAATTAATCGCATCTTTCACGTATCGCCTCGCATTCTGCTTTGGCATCGTGCTTCAGACTGAAATCTCATATTTTCTTATTCTCCTCACTGCAGTGGAGGCGAAAATGAAGTGATCTGTAAAGTAGATGAAGATCAGACTGTACTTAACTTAAATTATTATTGGATTTACGTTGACGTTCATTTTCCGGACTGATTCTGATGCACAGCAGCAGCAGCAGCACTTAACTCACTGTTAATCTCATTAATTCGTCTCTGCCTCTGCGATGACAATTAACCTCGCTAATTAAACGCTGATTTATTTAAGACATAAGAAGACGCAGTGTAGAAGCTTAATTTTTAAAAGCCGGAGTCAGAGTCAGAGATCGCGCGTGCTCGCGCCGCTCCTGAAAGCAGCTTTTAGCAGCCGTAATCTGATTAATTCACATCTCAGCCAGCAGTCTTTAGTCTTTAGTCTCATGAACTTATGAAAGTCGCCTGATTGAATTGAATTTTAAATCACAAGAAAACGAAAAGACGAAAGACGATTTCTGCCATGTCATGCCATGCCGTGTCATTTTAATTTAATGGAATCTGCTTTCACTTTCTGACTAATTAAGAGTTTAACCATAAAAAGATGAAGGAGCAGTCGATCAAGATGAAGGCGAAGAGGATGCGGAAGAGGAAGGAGAAGATGAGACGAGGCAAAAGCAAAGGAAAGCAAGGCAATTGCAGATCAAAGCGAAATCCATACCAAGCCAAGCCAACCGCCCAGCTATAAATTGGCAACGCTTAATTGACTTTGACTCAACTCAAGTCGCAGTGCGGTGAAGATCAATGAGGATTTAATTGATGGAAAAATAGATGCAAAGGAGGCTTGAAATTGAGGAAATTCAATCACAGTGCAGGTTATCATGTATGTCATGCCAAGTTGAAGAGCGAATACCAGATGCAAACTTTCACGTGGGAATTCCATTCAGCCTATGGCCTGAATCCGCAGTCAAGTTTTGTCACTCATCTTTAAATACGCTTGTTAATATTCGACTATAGCAATCTTGAACGTGGAGTACCTTCCAGCTTCAAAGTCTTTCTCGTCTTTCGCAAGCCGAAATTATTCCGCATGGAACCGCTGGAGCCTAGAATCGTTACCGTTTTCTTACTGCTGACCCTTCACGAAGTACTCGGCCAATACCACCGTTTCGTTTTTGAGAGGCCAGAAGATTTTCGAGACAATGGATTCACGTGCGTTCAGCATGGGGTTGCTGCCAATTGCGTCATCAAGCAAGCAGAACGGGCAGAAGATTTGCCTGCTTATTTCCCATCTCCTTACCTTCAGCTTCCGGGACCGTTGATGTACGTCGAGACAACCGTTAACATAGATCGCGCCCATTTTCGACTGGAATCCAATGCTCGAATGCCTGGCTATATTGTTAGCTTCCGAGGTGAATACTTCGCACACAAGGAGACCTCGATTGGGTGCCTGAATTCCACAGAGGACGATTGGCACGCGTGGCCACCTGCTACACCGTCTGAAGACCCGCCATCACCGCACTGGCTAGAAGGAAAATGGCTGTACGTGACTAAATCACGACTTCAAAAGTTGGGCTTTTTCGTGTACAATGACAGACAGAACAGCAACAACTTGGCTGTGTTTAGGCGGCTAGAAATTGTGATTGATGAGGAGCCAAACTTAATCGTACGTGTCGACAGTCTCGAGCACGCGGC
>WIXG01000411.1:0-61638 GCA_009869945.1 Mesaphorura yosii | reverse complement strand
CAACTGATTCCTGGAATTGTTTTCCACTTCCAGGAGAAAACTCGAAACAACCGACTCGATTTGTGATCCATCTCATACTCGAAATTTGATGCGTCATTTATTCACAAAATTCATATTTCCAGTTAAACAAGAGAGCCGACACACATCTGTGTTGTCACAACTTTGTTCATGCTGGATTTTTTGGAAATATGAATAAGGTGCCGTGGGAGGAATGGATGAGATTACACACCGCTTCCTTCCGCGTGACGGGCATTGTTGATTCCTTGGTCTCTGGCACGAAATTTCATTATTATTTACTTAATGGAGTGGAAAAGAGTGAATTGAACTCCCACACTACTTCGCATGCACAACGAGCTTGTAAATAAACGAATTTCTATAACAAGTATTCAATAACCCTTCAATCACGCGATGTTCACTATGCGGAACGTCCTGCTTCTTGGGAATCCTCTTGGAACTTCGTCATTCAAACGTGTTGACAGGCTGTCATCGATAATGGCCTGCCATATCAAGACACACGTTTCAAAGCACTTCAGTTGTAAATCCCGATTTGAAATAATATTGAAATTGCGTAATTGTCAATTGTTTCGGGAAAACTCCATCGCTTTGTTTATGATCGTAGGATTGCTAAAATGTCATTTCGATCACTCAGACTTTGTTGTTTAAAAATGCTGGATAGTTGAATGGTTACATCAATCAGCAAACATGTCGATCATTACTTGCTGACTATGCTTAATCTTAATTATAGCCAGAAAATTATAAAATGCCAAGCGCAAGTGCTCTCCGGTGTTGTCTCACAAGTGACGGATGAGCCTGACACTTGAAGTAATTCGATGTCCTACTTGGCAAAGTGAGGCAAGGCAAGCCTACGCACTCGGCGCAAAATTCCAGGAACATTCCATGTTAGTGGTGTCAAAATTTCCACGCCTCGCGCTCTCGGGTAACTCATTTTGCACGTTAATAAGTGATGTCGTCACCTCAACTCGTTACCTGAGAGTTCGTCATTCATTATTCGAAGGGTAAATTCGTGAGAGTTCTATCCTAATTATTAATTAGATGACAAAGTTTTCTCTCGAAGCGCAGGTGTGTGGCCTGCCAGCTACCGAGTTTTCTACTCCGAAAGTATGATTGAAAACGTCATGGACAAGTTTGTGTCTGCTGAAATTCTGAACGCATGGTTGACAATTGACACTGCAACAACTGAGCGTGCCTTCTATTTTCGCCCAATCTGACGTGTTGAATGTTTACCAGTTTTACACACAGCGTGTGGGAGTTAATTCAGAAAATCAATGAAATATTTCAAATTTCCTCCTTGTTCAGAGCTAGTTGGCAACTGGCAACAGCAGTCTGCTGTCGAGGATTCAGTCAATGATTATGGTCTAACCAATTAAGTTCTTTTATGGACGTGGTCTGCAGAAAATCGGACTAGACTGGGCAATACTCCTACGACTCTCCTGCGTCACAAAGACTCAGATTCAATGGAGCTCCCAGTCTCACATTTTCGTGTTTCAAGCTCATTAAACTCGCGACTCACTAATACAATTCCTCCTAGATGATTTTCTATTAGCAGGAGTCGTAAAAACCTCTATCAAACTGTAACAAACATAAACAACGAGCCTACAGGTTCATACACTTTACTTTTATTGGTCCATAAAGGCAACTGGCAACCGTTTTTGTTTGGTTTGACGACAACTTGTGTGTCTTGGATTTGGACTCGGCTTCAGGAAAATGCAAGAATGCACCAAGGACAATGCACAAGAAGCACTTAAAACATGAGCAAGGCGAAATAGAAGGCTAGTGACAAACCCTTTCGTCAGCGTGATAGGTGACCTCGTTATTTTCGAGGTGGTACGGTGTTAATCTGGCCTCAACAGAGCAGCATTTGACGGCAATCAGCATCAGGCAAACCGAAACAGTCAGACTGTGTTGAATCGATGCCATTTCCTTCCTCCTGAGTCAACGAATACAATCACTTTCATTAAAAAAAAAGTAATGCGAAGGTACGAATTATCCTCGCGCTTTGTCTTTCAGTGGTTGAACTACTTCTTCAGTGGTGGCGGTCTACTTGGTGTGGGAGTTGCTGCAATGCCGGAAAATATGTCGGCCGCTAATTAGTGAAACGGGAAACGTTGTTTGTGTACACCGAGATTTAAGAGTAGGAAGAAAATGTCGAAAGTGGCGTCAAACAGATTGCAGAATGAGCTTTGGTTACTACGTTTTGTGTAAAACCTCAGACACGGGAAATTTTCTGAATTCCGTGATGAGTGCCGTTGTTTGACTTACCGGCGAGTGATTACACTTTCTAAAAGCTAACGGCGATGGTGGCACAGAATTTCAACTGAGTTTTGGGGAAAAAATAGAAAAAGGAAATTAAATCGTAAATGCTCTATTCCTTCCTCAACAATCGCATCTCGAGTGGCGCCACGGAAGTGTTTTAACTCGTAAATCAGAATTATGAGGTGATTTTCCTCTGTGGGAGGTGAATATGCATAGTACCGCGCATAGACGTGAAATCTAGTTTATGATTGATGGAACAAATTAAATGCTATCCACTAGTGGGCTGCAACTGTAAACACGTCTCAGTCAGTGAGCCTGGCTTACACATGTTTGTTTCACCCACGTCGCGCAAGTTAAACCTGATGTTGACTTTTTGTGGCAAAAGAAACGAACAATACTTTTTCCTGTCAGAATTGGTTTGCGGCGAGTCTGTCAATCGAAATTTGGTCAGATCAGATGTCAGCTACAATTCATCGTGTGTATCGTGATTGCGTATGGTGGGGTCAACTGAGACTGCAGACAGACGCTTTGGATTCTGGACTTGGCTATGCCAGCGTTTCATTTTCTCAGTCCAATCCACAATTGACACAACAATGTTTTACATTTGCAACTTGTTGGCCAAGTCCTACCATGTGTCGTAAATTCAATTATCAGAAATTCAAAGTTTGTACTCACCTACCGAATATCGCTTGATGGACTTCAGAGTTCAGACTGACGCAATGCGGCAAGGTGAGACGGATTCGGACGCTTGCCCTGAAATAATCAGCAGCTAAATCAAGTGGGTATGGGCAAAACTGTTTCACAGATTGACAAGGCTGTTGTAGACGTTACAAATCCCTGTTGTCGTTAAGCAAATTTTGGAAATGTAAGACTGAAATTTTGAGATTGGAGTTAAACCAGTCGCAAGCCAACTTCAGCACGTACAGAGACAAATGAGAGCTAAATGCGTTCTGTCGAAGCCTTTTATGACTGAGAAAGTTCAAAGGAGCTGCGCCGCCGTTTTATTTGCGAACCTGGCCTGTGTAGCTTCACCATCTTCTGTTTTCTGTTTCTGCCAACTCGTGTCTCACGCTCACAGCCTGTAATCGCACAATTCCAGTAACCTGCAAAGTAGCACACACACGTCGAGCAGCGCCTACGAGCTAAGAGATGTATTAAGTTGAGCTTTTTATTATTAGTGCTTATAACATTTAACAGAGTGACAATCCAGAAGCCTGTTCAGTGCGTCTTACTTTCTGGCGCATGTCATATGTCACATGCCCACGACAATCTTTATTTCTGAATGCTCCATTTCATTTTAACCTCCGCAATAAGCTTGAGCCATTTAACTTTTGAGGTACGCTTGGCAATCGCAGCTTTAGGTTGCCTGAACCCGTGTGCCATTTTCATTCAAAGGGTTAAATCAGGCAGACCACCTTAACGACGAAAACATCGTTCGCGTCACTCCCATGTTCTAGAGCAAACCCCAGGTCTCATACGTCATCGATTAGTTCACCGCTTGCGCCAATAAATCTAGATTTGCACGCTCCATTGCTTGCAACCACACCCTTGAAATGGGAAATGCCAGACAGACATTGATTTACGCCAGAGATGAGTCAGGCTTGTTTTGATTCGCAACTTGTTTTTTTCGTCAATTATTTCAGTGGTAGCATGCAGTATAGTCTTTTTAATTCACGAATGACCTAAAAGCACAACAGATTCTCATAAAGTATTTCTGCTTGATAGAATACCAGACGGGAAAAACGAAAACATGAGGGCAGGCGTTGCTGTCCTTCAACTTTGCAGAAAGGGCACGCGAAGAAGTGAAATGGAGCAAGGCCTATCTTTGCATTGAAGTGCTAATGAAAGAAATGATTGGGCGCACATTAAATTGCATGGAATTTGTGACAGCACGACTTGTGGTCATGCTTGTTGAGTCAGTTAACTCATTCTCAGCAAACAAGTGGGTAAAGTGGGCATTCTGATATGGAGGGTTAGTGGCAATAGGAAGCCATATTGAAAAATGTAGGCGATTTTAACAAAGGAAGCTCACGTTTTATAGGTGTGCTAGCCTTGTACTGACATGGAATCATGTTAGTTGCCATAATGTCGGAGTATTGATATGGAGAACTTCGAAGAACATTTTCCTCTGGAAATTCGAATTCTGGGAAATGTACACTCACACAGCTTAGCTTTAGTTTGCTGGCCTTCCTATCTTTGAATTGTATAGCATTCATGATAGGAAGCGGGAGCGAATGCCTGCTATGGTTTATCAATTCAACTGTCTCCCAGTTTAGCAACCTTTAAACTATCATAAACTCATTAACCTAAACTAATTTGTATGTACAAAGTGGCACGCTATTTGATACCGCTTGAGAGAGCTGAATCTTCATCCTTTACAAAAGGCGGCTTTTCTCGCCGTGCAAACGTGAGCCCTGATCGGAACCTCACCGTTTGGTTGTTAAGCTCGTTATCATTTTGCAATGATGTTAAGGGTCGAGGGGTTAAGCAGGCGGTACTGGCAGTTTGTGGTGGTCCGATATTACAGTCCCAACAAGAAGTACAAGCGTATGAACCGGAGAGATGACTGCCAGATTGCGAAACATCAGCTATTTGATTCAAGAGTGCAGGACACCACGAGCCATTTCATTCTACCGGGCATTGCTAAGGAAGTGTATGAAATTCGCGAGCCACCATTGCCAGCAAAGGTCGAACCTCGCAAGGTTAGAGACGCAAAGGAAGTTCGGATACCCACAAGAATAGAAAGAGGGCCCACCGACATCCTTACGGTAATTGATAGTTATCATTATTAATGATTGACGGAGATGTGATTGTCACACAACTGTAGAATCTTTCAGGCATTAGCGAACACCGTGGGCACCGATTATTCTGCTCCCCACTACAAATACCACGATGACCCATACCTGATACCCACTTCGAATCTGGCAAAACGAAGCTTCTCTCTCTCGAAGGAGGCAGGAAGGAAAGCTGCCAAGTGGGTACGGCAACAGCATGCCGATTTATTCCAGCACAAGGTCGCTGTCCCGCCGGTCGAGGTAGGCTTCGCTAGTCTGGAGCTGTAATACTTCTTTCAGGAGTAAATAACCCAATTATTTGAATGCATGCGATTCTAGGTATTTTACCCGGATCCTGTGATAGATGATCAAACGGAAGCTAGTGAGCAACTGCTTCTGAATTTGATCAGCCAGGGACACCTCACGGATGCTATAAAAGCGTACCAGTTGCTTAGAAGCAAGAAGAAAGGTATGTCTGGAAAGTTATTACTACTTTTTTTTTTAGAATATAAGGATAAGTGATCGGTATTAATAATCATTTTTATGCTTTTAGAAATAAGTCGGTCTGTGAAGCAGAGCCTGTTGGAAGCCGTTGCCTACTACAACGAAACTGAGCCAGTCGATGACGAGTTGATAGAGGAGCGATGGTACCGTTTGGGGGCAGTTGGAAAAGACAGACAAAAGAACACCTGGAAGTAAGCGCCACATTGTTTCCTCTATATAATACAGGCATGTTTTAATATTCAAAATAATTTCGTAGAGAGAACGGTTTGGCCGAGTCCTTGTTTCAGGAATTGGAGCCGCAAGATTCGTCGGCGTACTGTGCCATAATTCGAGGATGTGCCAAGTATTACAGTGTAAGCTAAAATATGATTGATAAAATATAGGCTAGCGTGGAGTTGCTATCATATTAGTAACAAGAGTATATCGTTTCGTGTGCAGGCGGAAAAGGCGTTGAATTTGTACTATGAGGCGAAAGATAAGGGAATCAACATAGACAGGACAACAATTGCCACACTCTTAAATGTTGTACATTTCGTTCGAGAAAACGCTGACCTGAGGTGGAAATTGGTTGAGGTATTATTTACCAAATCTCATGCAATTAGTTTGGCATGAGCGTTCTATAAAACTGGATTTGAAATAATTCTAGGAGCTCTTAAAGGATCTGAATGAATTTGAAGACAAACCAGATGTCGGTGTCTTAAATGGAGTTCTGGCAGCAATTAGCAAACTTGGAAACCATCGGAATGCAAAATCCTTAGCACTTGAGACCTTGGCCGAATTTAAAAAGCTGGGCGTAGAACCTAGTCTCGCTTCCTACTACTTTGTCTTGATAATTCACTGCAAAGAACGTAAGCTTCAAACGCATTGCCTCCTTGATTTTATGCTGACCTTTGTTCTCTCTGCTGCTTGTTGCAGGAGGTCGAACTGACTACATATTAAATGACATAATGGATGAAATTCAGGGCAAGTCATTCACAATTCAACATCCAATGGACACGTACTTTTTTGTAACAGCGATGGAAAATGCCCGTAATCATCTCCAAGACCTGGATGTAGCTAAAAGAGTGGACGATCTTCTTCACACCGCCCAAAACTACGACCTCATTGGAGATTCGCACAAAGAATCTATCTACTAGTAAGGAAACATCGATTTTAGGCACAAGACACGGTGATAAGTACCAATTTTCCTTTGCTACATATTTTAGTCGCCACTACTTGGCTTTAAAATGCAATACGGAACCCTTCGATGTCTTCATGGAATACTACAACAAAATTGTCCCGAATATTTACACACCAGAGCCAGCAATAATAGAGGTTAAGACGACGCAGTTTCATATGAATTTCAAGGAATTCGCATCCTCATCCATCTCTTGGTATCGAAATCGAAACAATTCTGCTATATATCTTTCGTTATTCGCAGGAGGTTCTCCGATCTCTTGAATTAAATGGAAGCATTGAATTTTTACCACGTGTTTGGTCTGACATAGTCGTGTTCAATTATACGCTTCGAGAAAATTTGCTCACCATAATCCTTCAATTTATGGCGAATGAATTTCCTGAAGATCCGGAGTCTGATGTCTCGAAACAATTTGTTGAAATTGGCACGACCATTTACACGACGGTGGAGGGGCAAAATCCGGAAAGGGGACAAAGCACTTTATGGACTGGAAAGATGCTGGGCGATTTGTTGGTCGTATACGTTAAGGGCAAAGTGTACGAAAGGGCCAGCGATATAATAAAGAAGTTGGGAAAGGGATCTCCGAATATTATTGGCGTTCCGAGCCCAGATGCATTGCAATTGTTCCTAGACTCAGCCATATCTGAAGGAGATGCAGTTATGTGCTTGGTAAGCAAATACGAATGGGCTACTAATTACTAAGTGGTTGGCTTGAATCCGACTGCATTAATTTTCAGGCGACTGTGGCCTATGCCAATGACTGCGGTTTCTCGGAAGTTCCGAAAATGGCGGATCAAGTGTCCAAGCAAGTGTCGTTGGACTCTACTCAAGTGGCTCGCCTTAACAATATCGTCGGTTTCGACGTTCGATACACTACACCCGAGGAGAAGGAAGCAGTCGCCATCGATTAAAGAGCAAAAAGTCAAGTGTTTTATTGATAAGTTTTATAAATTTCTACTTCTCACAGAATGTACAACGTAGTGACTGATTTAATACTGTAAAAGAGGATTTTGTTACACTATAATACACAATTTAAACATCATTGATTTCTTTGAATTGGGCGGTCCACATGCTCTTGTACAAACCATTCTCCAGACTAAGGAGCTCGCTATGAGTACCATTCTCGTGGATTTTTCCATCCTTCAAGACAAGTATCTGGTCAGCGTTCACGATGGTAGAAAGGCGATGGGCGATAATCACAGTGGTCCTCCCCTTGCATGCAGAGAGCAACGAGTCTTGTATTTGTCTCTCTGTTTTCGTGTCCAGCGCAGACGTGGCTTCGTCCAGCACCAGGATCCGTGGGTTCCTCACGAGCACTCTTGCAAGCGCAATTCGTTGCCGCTCCCCGCCGCTGAGCTTCATGCCTCGGTCGCCGGTATCAATGTGATAGCCCTCAGAGAACGTGAGAATCTTTTCGTGTATGTTGGCCTTCTTTGATGCTTCGATGGCGTCTTCTATTGTGCCATTCTTTGTATTCCCGTACAAAATATTATTGGCAATAGTATCGTCGAACAGGA
Source organism: Mesaphorura yosii (assembly GCA_009869945.1). Classification (NCBI taxonomy): domain Eukaryota; kingdom Metazoa; phylum Arthropoda; class Collembola; order Poduromorpha; family Tullbergiidae; genus Mesaphorura; species Mesaphorura yosii. Next base: position 53,392 of record WIXG01000411.1, on the reverse strand, counting down.
AAGTGTCTTGAGGAACAGCGCCCATCACTCGTCGCAGTGAACTCTGAGTCACGGTCTTAATGTCTTGGCCGTCAATGAGTATTTCTCCCGACTTGGGGTCGTAGAATCTGAAGATGAGTTTTGCTATCGTGCTCTTTCCACTGCCCGAGGGACCAACAATGGCCACAGTGCTTCCTCCTGGGACACTGAAGCTGATGTCGGAAAGAACCTCGCTGTTCTCCTCGTACTCAAACACTACATTTTTGAATTGAAGGCTTCCATTCGATACGTTCAAGCTCGCAGCATTTGGCAAGTCCTTAATGTCCGGCTCCAGGTCAAGCAATTCGTAGATTTCTTCCAGTTGATTGATCTCAAGACGAAAGTTTTGGTAGGAGGACATGAACCACTGGAGCGGCCTGGAGAAAGTGTAAATTTGCCCAGATATGAAAAGGAAGTCTCCGGCTGTGATTCCTTGGTTCTTGGACATCAGGAGAAAGACGTACATCTTCACGGCCATCAAAACAAAATCGTGGAGCACGGTTTGGGATATGTAGAAGAATTGCCAGGTGAAGTTCCATTTGTTGTCAGCTTCCTGTTTCAGTTCACACGCCTTCTGGAATCTCTTGGCTTCGTACTCCTCGTTGTTGAAGTATTTCACAATTTCAAAGTTGTTGATGGACCCGATTGCTTTCTCAAACTTGTTATACTCTTCGAATGGGTTAAGTCTCTCACTGATGTTGCTTATCTCGTTGAAAATTACGTCAATTGCTACGGAGCTGATCATTGTGATGGCAAGAATCAAGCCCAGTTGATTGTTGTACGTATTGAGAATGTAAATGAGAGAAATGGCAGTATCGATCCAAGCGGGGATAATGTCAACAAGGAAACTTTCCAGCGGAGACCAGATGCCGCCGAAGGGGTCTTGAAGCTTGGAAATGCACGAGTATGACTTCTGGTTCAAATGCCACTTGACGCTCATGCTGTGGAACTTTGCAAAAAGTCGCATTTGGAGCTGTCGATTGGAATGATCTTGTATTCGACGTTGAAGACTCGATCGAAGCATTCTGTTGACTCCGTACTTGACTGTGTCTACCAACATGAGCGCAACCATGAGCTCCCAGTGGAACTCGATGTGGACACTCGCCTTCTCGTCTCCGCTCTCGGTCGTCTTCACCTCAAGCCCATCGACCAAGTTCTTGTTGACGACACTCTCGTAGAGGTTAAACACTCTGTCCAACCCAAGCGTAACGAGGAAAGTGAAGCAATACAGTCGGACCTTGCTGCTGTCAGGCCAAAGTAGTGGTTTCAACATCCGGCACTTTTCTTTGAATGACATTTTGGAGATGAAGATTTTTGACTCAGAGCCGCCTTCACTGGCATCTCTTTTTTTGTTTCTTGCTTTAATTTCCTCTTCGACGATTTGCTTCGAGAAGCCAGGAGAGAACGCTGCAACCAGAATGAGAAGCGATTCATTTAAGAGGAGTTGACTGAAGAGATTCCATAAAGCAATCGAGCGCAGCGTGACGTTCGTCTCCAGGAAGAGGTTGCAGGTACGATTCACAGCAATCGTGAAGTTGATAGTCCAGAAAATTTTCAGCTGTAGGGAATGTGAGATTGAGCTGGTCTCCATCGAGAATTTGTACGATGTTTCATTGCGAGCGATGCGTTGCGAGAGAATTAAGGACGCCAGATGCAGACCGGACGCCCAAAAGGAGATGAGATCAGTCTTATTTAGAGGAACGGCGTGCGTTGAGAAAGTTGAGATCAGCCACAAAGAGTAAGCAAAATTAATTAGTGAGATCCATTCAAGACACTTGTGGCTGGTGTTTTGAAGTTTAAGCAGGTTTCTGTGTATGGGTTCAGCCGCTTCTTCGTCCAGCCTCAGCCCATGCTTTTTGTACCGTTGCAGTTTTCTAGCACTCCAGATGATAAAGACGGCGGAGTGGACGATCCAAAATGCTAGAATGTAGAATCCAAATTCTGATGGTGTGCTCGTCTCATGTTGCTGGTCACCAGCCCCGGAGCCATCAGGTAAAGCTAACGTCGGTGACAGTTCACACTCAAGTTCGGAAGGATCACAAGTGACATTATGGTTACCAGCAACACAGGACATACTGGAATTATTAATGGAATGTCGGTGGAACTGGTGTCACGCTCTGAAATTGCAGTCTGGTACTCGACCTGAAGGTAGAGACTGACGTGGACGTCAATTGCAGGCGCATTTTATATCACCTTTGCAAGGAAGATAACAAGCGAACGTTTCCGGCCAGCACTTTGTAAATACAATTTGTAAACGTTTTTGCAAAACTGCATTACTCACTCCGAATCCACACTTTAGTGACGTCCGAACAATAATCGAATCGATCCAGTTGCATGATGCATGAATTCCATCAGGTAGCGAATTTGTTCGCCTGCACCAAGGCCAAATGGCTTGTTCCGTGACTCATCCATTCATTGCATAGTGCGCTGGCCATGGCATTGCGTGCATTCTTTGCCGTTTGTCGTCGGCTGAACGTATGACGTTTTTGCCGAAGCGCGGGGCAGCTTGCGACGTTCTCAATGCAATTAAGACATGACGCCACACGCAGAATGACCAGGCATCGCTCATACCATTTACCATTGCTGTGTGTGGAGATGACATGTTAAGAATCACGCAAGCATTGGAACTCGGATTATGATTACGATTAGACTAGATTAATACTTTGGAATGTGCAAATTCTAAGCATCGGCTGTGCACTTGGTTTCGGCATTGGCCAAAGAGCGCTTTTTAACATGGCCAAGTTCAAGTGTACGGATTGCACTCTGAAGATCATGTTTTAACTGCAGCATGGTCAAGCGATGGAAAGTACCAGAGATGAGCGATATGCGGGGGCTGACCCTGACCCTGACGAAATTCCAGACCGCTGCGCTGTTTCCGAAATATTGCGAAAGACCTGTAGAAGGTGGAACTCGCCAGTTTGTCGACTAACTGACGACTGTGTTTGCGCTTAATAACGTGGTGAACTGAACTGAACTCTGACTGCTTTTAGCCTTGAAGCTTCGTTCGTCGCATGACTTCCGCAATTTGTGCCCGATTACCACTTTAAACCAAATAAACTGAGTATTCTCTCCAGCAATTTGATCCATGCATGTCTTTATTCGTATATTTTATTCGTATGTGCTTAAATCTATCGCTTATACCCGTACAGTCAGAATTATTACCAGCAATAACAGTAAGTGGACAAATTTTTGATCACCGAAATTATCCGGGAATCGCATACACTTAAGTGTATGAAGCCAAATTACTAAAAAAGAGTATTGTAAAAATAACTAAACTATTACATGGTACGATAAAAGTCTAGCTCGATACGATAACTATCCTGGTCACATGTTGAGCCGGTACAGCCCATCTTTGTGGTTCTCGTCGTCGTAGTAAATTATATGGCGCTTCCTCCTTGGAAATCTGTCAAAAACGAGGAATGCAGTTTTGGATTAGGAATGAATGAGAATTTCTGCAATACGATGCTAACATTTCCTCTAATTGTACATGTATTCGCCCAAAGAATTTGGTGATCTCGAGGACTTACTCACAGCAGATGCCTTTGTAAATCTCGCAGCAGTAAAGGCTGTTTAATTTCCTGGTGCAGTTGCAGTCGCCTTCGACTTGCGTCACTTTCAGCAGTGACATCAAGACGATGAGTAATCCCAAACAAATCAGTTTGTCTTTGCTCAGCATTTTGCTGATTCAACTTATCTTGTCCTCTCTAGTAAAGATGCAGATTTAATGATTAGCAGATCAGGATGAACTGAGACTGAGACGTCTCAACTTTTCAGCGGTCCATCTGATTGAGCGTTCAAGTTGATGCTGAGCGATGAAGAGTGCAACTGTTCACGGTGATGTGACGACACGACGGGTTTTAGTAATTCTTGAGCGGAGGCAATAAGCATTGCCTATAAATTAAACCTATAAATTATTATATAAATTACAGATGCTGAAATTCATTACTGAAGTAAGTCTGGACTGGTGAATTGTGCAATATTTTGTCAACTCTGTAACCTTTAAGACCAAGACCAAAATAGAATTATCTGTCACTGCCAGTATGTCCATCTTCATATCGGCCCGTAGGGACTCCTTACTCAGCCAAAAGCACATAGGCAGAGATACTAACCGAAGGAAAGTGATGCATGCATCTTGGAATTTGGTCTCTATAAAATTAAATTGATGGAGTACAATCGTTCACATTATGTTCGTGGTAAAAATCAGGGTCTGAGCTCAGAGGCTCTGGCGACCGGTTGACATGTAGCCACGCAGCGCAAGTCTGCTTGGCCAAGAAAGCGGCACGGGTCGACTTGCCAGTGCATCGACGTCGAGACGTGACCAAGCAAGCTTATCTGCAAGTCCAGTCGATGTCCACGGAGGTTACAAGGTGGAAATATTTGAGTAACTGCGCAGAAGAATTAATCTCAATTAAGCAACATGAGTCAAACTTGATGCATATCACATGAGAGCTTGAGATTTTCTTCGATTTAAGTAAACACAAATATGACATAATACACTCCGATGGTCGGATCATATAACCTTTGCGAAAAGGCCGCGCTGAAACTGGCCAAGTGGACTTTAGCGTAATCGGATCTCAATACTGGAATGATCTTGTGAAAATAGTCAACAACAAACTCATTTTCCCCGTGCGGGTCACGCAGTCACGGGCCTTCAAGCAGTTGCAGTGATAATGTAGTAAGAATCAGAACGAGGCTATTGAAGTTTAGTCTGACGCAAATTGCATCTGCGCTCCCTCACCAGAAATACTTACACCATTATACTGGGATCCAAGGGTCAGTCATTAAAATTGACTTGATAGCCTGAACTTGTGTCTCTCTGTTCTCACGATATAAGCTATGTAAGCAAAGCAAGACGGTTCGGATAACAGTTTCGTAATGTTGTGCATCAGGTTACGGTTACATCATTCCTTTGCTTGTCGAAAACATATTCACCCAGCAATTAGCAAACACCAGGACGACGATGTTATTCCTGTGTTGACCAGACGTCTCATGGTGACCATCAGCATCTTAAGCAAGCGTGTCCTATCATTTACAAGATCTTATCTCTATGTCTGTCCCGCGCAGGAATGACAAACATGACGGCGATGAATCAAAGGGGAAAGTGTCTGGCAGCTGTCGAATCTTGCGGGGCAGGAGGGCAGTGTTGCGCAACGCTGGAGATATAGGTCACTTTTAATTAGATTCGGGTTCCGCTTTTGATTGAGCTCGCGTACTATCAATTTTTACGCATGATTATATTTTACTCACAGTGGCGGTTGGAATAATTTATTGATGGCGCAGGAATTCCTTTGAAGCCATGCATAGTCAGTCTGTAAAGGTCAAATTTCATATGTAACAGAACTGTGGTTTTCTACCTTCACTCGTCCTGTGCGATTTTAGTTATTAAGAGACATCATCGCAATACGTATACCATTGCATTAGGATGCTTTGGATACCATCGCGCGAAAACAAAGCCCCATTTATTTGCGCATTTGCGTGCCAGCAGGTTTCTTGCGATATCTGGCCTTGCTATTTAGGATTTTGTCAATAAATGGCAAAAACCTGCCAATAAATATTAGCTCCGGCCGTTAAATTATTCACCGTTTGCTGTTTCCGAGCGGACGGTCGCACGTATCGTGGAATGGAAGTGTGTCAGCCTTTCGCTTTCTCCAAATTAAGCTTTTTCAAGAACGTCGCAGTCGTAGTGGGCCAATACTCCACTTCAGTTCAGGTATGCATGGAGTTTTGCGATGAGCGATGATGTATCGGACTTTTTCTTATAAGCTCAGAATCGGGCACTGGCAAATATCAATACTCTTTGCGCTACCAATAACAAACAGTTAATATAACCTGTTATTAACAAACTCCTTTCACAGCCTGCGTGGTCTGCCGCCGGACCGTGCTTCCAGAAGTAATCGACTCCATTTGATGTGGCATCATATCATATCGCTTGTCTTTCAGTGGTGACAACCGTCCCATTGTGATTTCAACCTATTAAGGAGGCCGTCCTTTGCAAATGACATGGATGACTCGAAAATAGTCCAACAAAAGCGACTGCCGCTTTCTTATTCTTATGCTTTTGATCGCGGCAGCATTCGTGCATGAATAAAGAAAATTCTTGATACCCCACTCTGGCTGCCAAACGCGAGCCGAGTCAAAAAAACAGTTGACGAGTTCTTTGCCGTCTTTATGGAGCTTCATGGATTATTTGCTGTAATAGTTGCAAGCTGTAAGAGGTCAGAAGGCTACAACTTGACACAGTGAATGGCCTCATTAATTGTTCAAGTTCAGCTTACATTATTGCACTCTAAGTTGCAGTGGCAGTGACCATTGTTAGGGACTGAATTCTCAATTTTGGGGGCAGTAGTGCCAGGATAATCCGAGGAAGTAACAGAAAGAACAAGTGTGAGCAGTGCTAATCGCCGCGGTTACGTTGGCGTTCCCGAGTCACCAGGGACAAAAGTTCATTAATAATTCGTCCATACAGCGCAAAGGGATTTTTGTTGTGTTTTAGAATAGTTCTCTTGTTCTACGTATATGAAATACGCAGCTAGAAATTGGCAAGTCAGCCTTGCAAATAAATAAGCAAACACAAAGTTCGAAGCTCGCCATTCTTTCGCCCTATTGTCGAAGCTCTGTCCGCCAACTCCAGGCAGACATTCCTTTCATCGCGTGATATCTACAAAGTTGAAGCGATAGAATTGTCAGTCAATCAGTGAGCAAGCTGGGTCGCCGTCGGCGCTCGCCTTCAGTAGTTCGTTTGCTCAAGTTTGCACTGGAGGGATCCGTGCAGGCACATTCTAGATGCCAAGACATGTTGTCTCGTTGAACAAAACCGCACAAGCAAAAAACATGGCACAAGCACCAGCACCAGCCACGACCGCAGCAACAGCTCAAATCAATGGATCCGTGCAAACAGCAGAGCCTGCCGGACGTTCAGATAACTCGGTGGCCCCACATCATCACCACCACCACCATCACCATCACTCAAATCACCACAAGCATCATGCCCAACGGAAAATGGATATTTCAGTCGAAGGTAAAACTCTTAACACTCGTTCAAGTAGCTAGTAATTAGAACTTTTGGAAGAATGACAGGGTTCGAAACAATTTACAAGTTGGTGAGAGCTAGTAGCCATAGCTACGGTATTGACCTCAATGCGAACGCACAAACGTGATAAACGTTGGTTTCTTTGAGGCCTGAAAAAAGATTCTTCGTTTCTTCCCACTTGCTCGGTGAATTAAGCGGTCGCTAGTCGGAAAAGGCAACTATGGACATCAGAGTCAAGCAAACTCAGCCTTTATAAAAGTAACGCACATGCTAGTTTTCGTTGTCCGAATTGAATCGAATTTCCTTGTCTAGAGAAAGTTTGTGAAATTGCGTCGGAGATTAAGAACTTCGCTGCATCTTAAGTGGGTTCTTTGAATTGACACTGGGATTGATTAATATCACCAGGTGGAATTATCGACGCAACTGTCCTCCGCTCAGAACTCATAATTGCCATCGAACAGAACAAAGTTGACAAAGTTCGACGAATTCTAAGTACTGGGGTCGACGCGAATGCTGTTTGCGATGAAAAGGGGCGATGGCCACTCCACGTTGCATCCTTCATGGGCTACCCTGCACTCGTAAGGCGGACTAGGAGTGGTAGCCACATGCCACATGGATCGAGTTTTGTTTTGTAAGTAACTTCCTTGAATCTTAATGCAGGTGGAGCTGCTCTTGGACTATGGAGCACAAAAGGATCAGCCCGACACCGCACTCGAACGCACTGCCCTGCTTTATGCTTCTGCCACATCGCCTGAAATCGTACAAATACTTCTGAATCACCAAGCTGATATACACGCCCGTAATAAGTTTGGAGCGGGATGTTTGCATTACGCTGCAGGAGCGGGTTAGAAATTTTTCTTTAACTTGTAAGGGTATTTGTTTTAACCAATACTTCTCCGAACTCCAGGTCAACATGAATGCTGCCGCCTTCTTGCAGCCGCTGGAGCCGATGTCAATGCTCGGGACCGTCAGAAAATGGCTCCACTTCACATGGCAGCCCGTGTGGACGACATTCACAGCATTGATGTAATCTCCTTGGATAGTTGCATCTTGAAGCAACTTTTATTTTCATGCATTACCTTGTCATTTAGGTATTGCTTGAGTATGGAGCCGATATTCACGCCATGGACGCATTTGGGAAAACAGCACTTCACCACGCAGCGGAAACGTGTGAAGCTATGGCGTCTGATTACGGAAAGATGGGTGCCACTTTTCGCCGTCTAGTTTCTGCCGGGGTCAAGGTTAACTCAATAGATCAGAATGGGAAAACTGGTTTACACTACGCAATTCAGGTAAGATATTTTGTCTCCTGCTTGATGCTAATAAGAGTATTCAGCATTCTTACGCTGTCAATTTTACTGTAAAATTTTAGAATGGGTCCATCGAAGCTGTCAACATTTTGTACGAGCTAGGAGCAGAATTGATGGATGGATCCAGCCTGCTAGCAATGGCCAAGAAGTTTCCATCAGTCATACGTCCATTCCTCGATAAATGCGTCTCTTCAAACATCGAGACGTGTGATCCAGAGTCAAAGCAGTTCTACATCCAGTTTGACTACACCTGCCTCATATTTTTCCCAAAGGATATTCCGAAAGACAAGTTGCTCAGCATGCAGAACCGCACCGAAACGGAATCAATTTTGCAAGAAATGGGCGTGCTTCATGGATTAACAAAATGCACAGATTCAAGTATACTCAGCCACCCGGTTTGTGAGTCCCTCTTAAGGCTGAAGTGGAAAAAAGTCAAGTGAGCACTTTGGGACTCGTATTTAAGCAATCTTGATTTTCATAATGAACACAAAGTACTACCAAACAATTTATTTGATGTCTTTTGCAGGTGGTACTTGTACTTGGACATGCTCCTCTTTGCCGTTTTTCTGGCTTTCCTCACTGCTGTTATTTTCATGGAGTACGAGGCGGATGACACAATCATTCTGGACGACAATTCAACTATTTCGGTGGAGCGCGGAGCATCAGTTGTATATGAAGGAGTCTCAAATGCGCCTCCTATAGCCGTGATCCACTCGGACAGAGTAGTCTACTGCATGGACACCACCAGAAATGCTGTTGTGTGGACTATTCTGTGGGTTCTCACGGCGCTGCTTGGAATTCGAGAAATGGTTCAGCTTATTCAGGCACCATTGCAATATGTCGTGCAGGTTAGCTGTGGCTTAACATTAATTTAATTTACAAACATTGCATAGCAATGCAACTCACTTCAATTCTTTTGACGTAAGATCGAAAACATGTTGGAATTGGTGCTGGTCTCGTCAGTCGCACTACTATCGCTCGCGGAATGTGGAGTTCAGCACTTTGTGAATGGTAGAGATCATTTCGCTGCCGTTTGCTTAATTGTCGGATGGACAATCCAGGTACGTATTGAAAGTTGGAATTACGCAGGCTCTCCTGTTAAACTTGATGCATAATCATGGATGTTGTCACCTTTCTACAGGTGACGCTGTACGGAAAGATTCCAATATTTGGAGTTTACATTCGGATGTTTGCTGCAGTGGCTGTCAATCTTTTGAAATGCATTTTCACGTACTTGGGACTTCTCTTTGCATTCAGTCTCACACTACATTTTCTGTTTCGATCTCAGAAAGATTTTGAAAGCGTCGGATTCACATTTTTGAAGGTAAGCTGGTTTTGTGCAGAAGTCTAAGACGAAATCCTTTATCTATGTTTTCTTGTGCAGACGTTTTCTATGATGATTGGAGAAATGGAGTTGGTGAGAACGTTCATTGACAAACCAACAAATCATGGAGGAGAAGCTCACATTGTGCAATTCACATCCCACGTCATATTTTTACTGTTCATGATCTTCGTATCAGTCGTCCTCATGAGTCTGCTGCTGGCCCTCGCTGTCTGCGACATTAACAGCATGCAACGTGAAGGAGCCTACATGCAGTTGGTGCAGGTATGGTTTTGGCTTGCAATTAATAAAGATCGACTAGATTGATAAAAGAAATTCAAATACTGAATTTGTGTATTCTATCCATAACGCCACATTCCAGCAAGTGAAGGTAAGGGTGGCTAATTAATACAAGTTGGACAAACGAAGCATCGATCATCGTATTAAAACTGCATGCATTTGCATAGGTTTCCAGTCAACTTGAGGATGCGCTTCAAAAAAGGAGCTTACTGTATCCGCAGTTTGGAATGACCAATACAAGATCTCTTCACCAGCGCAAGGGAGTCATATTTCCAAACTTAAAAGACCATGGGAAGTTGAGTAAAGATGCCTTGGAAATTGTTATTACACAGTTTACCAAAAAGCTCGACTCAGCCAGAAATCGTTTGTCACAACCAGCCGTCTCTTTTCAAGACCATTCGACAAACGCGGTGAAATCAACAAACGAAGCGGTTGACGACATAGTGTCGACAATCAAATCTAAAATGGATACGTGAGTGACATGAAGCAGTTTTAAGAAAATTCTACGCATAAGGTAACCAACGGTGCTTTTGCTTGCTTTATTTTCAGGTACATAGGAGACGTAGAAAAACGACAACTAGAGCTTATGTCAGACATTAAAGGAAGCCAGGACCGGGGGTCCGGTCAAATAAGTCGAGAAATTCTTCTGATAAAAAGTCAACTTGCAGATATGAACACGTGTCTCCGCGAGTTGAGCGTAACGATGAAAGCACTGGCGGACAGATCAAGTTCAGACTCTTCGCCGTCCAGAGGATCGAGCTCCAACATGGAGGAAACAACCGTCCAGAACATACGACAAGACGATGCCAACACATTATCAAGTAGCAGCACTGGGAAGGACTAAGGATCGACGGTGTCTTCATCATCAACACCGGCCCCAGGCAAAGAGGACCAGGATAAGAAGAAATGAGAAGCTGCAGCGCATGGTCACGGGCACAACTTTTTAAGAACAAAATAGATCTCAAGGTTTTCTAAATAAGTTTCTTGTCAACCCTGCTTGGTTTCATAAAAATAAAAGTGGAGGATCCATTTTGAAAATGCTCCCCAGGAACATTTGAACAGAATTGGCTTCCAGCTCATTGAAATCCCGTCGAGTGCATGACACGCAGTATGAAAATTTTATCTTCAAGCCATCTTTGCAAAAATAAAGAATTTATTATTCCTGAGGTTTCATACTGTCAGATTAAATATGTTTGCTTACTCTAGTATATTATAAACCGTTATACAGTACTTTCTTGTAAAAAAAATTACGCCACAATAGTATATTTATAAACCATCTAATTCCTACATGTCTTCGCAACCGTTATCCCTGCTGTACACCATTCCCCTGTCCTTGAATGCTTGCTCCATTCGCCCTTCTTTTAACTTCTTTGCTTCCGCTTCTGCTTTTTGAGCGTTTAGCACAACGTCCTTGGAGACTCTTTGAAGAGTAAAACGCTTGGCTTCCAGCTCAGCATCCTGCAGACAATTTTCGGACAGTACAGATACAGGGCACTCGTGACATGGCGATGGGTATCTTCTGGATTTGGTGCATTGGACTTACATACTCTCCTACCAGGGACACATTATCGCCACGTATGATGTAAAGGCCAAGAGGTACTTCCGCGAACAACGTCCCACTTGTTATTCTTTCACAGCAGTCTTGAAGCGCCAAGTTGTTGAACTGGTCAATTGATCTCAGGGTGCCAATGATTACCTTCTCATCACGGAGGAGAATAACTACTCTCTCTGTGTTGGAGGGCAAATATAAGAGTATTAGCAATTGTCCAGACTCAGTGGGTAACTGAAGTCGAGGATTCTATTCCCATGCCGAGAACTTACTTACACAGTAAAGTAATTCGGTTACTTACTGTCAACCCAATCCAGCATACTGGCCGCTCCTTGCAAATAGGACGGGTCCAGTTCTAATTTGGGAGGTTCGGGCTGAGGTACGCTCGAGCTGGCTTCACCATGATTCGCAATAGCACCCGTACTTGGAGAATTCATCTTTGGACTGGAAACTGTCGGAAAGAATATTGTTAAAATTTCTCTTCCAGACAACTACGAGGGGATTATGATCAAGGCAGAAATGTTTAACTGTCTAGATTTGATGATTTACCTCCTGAGTTGTGTATGAAAATCAAGAAATGCCAGAATGGTCCGAAATTGCAGTGCAAGCTGGTTTTCCAAACGCCGAAGCCGGACTTCAACAAGAAACCATATCTGAGGATCACAATACAAATTCAACATTTCAGCGCTTTCCACCAAGGTATACGGAACTATTCCTTTGTTTGGCGGCTGCGTCCCGAAGCACGGAAATTGTGTGCTATTGAATTGGTGAATGTGCTATTTTATTGAGCTTCAACGGGGATAAAAACAAAAATGTCATCCAAAATATAAATTCCATGCCGTCGTCAGAAGAATTAGCATCAAAACCTTCAGTGATTCGCTTTAAAATAAATAGTCGAAACAATTTATTCTATAATAAAAATGTTGGATAACGTAACAATGCATCATTTTATATAACACTTCACATACCATTTAATCTTGTCATCGCGCTAATAAGTTGCAGTTCAGAAATACTGGCTTGTTATACACTATTATGGTTAGCATAATTTAATTAAGCACTACGATCCGAGAGGAACTACATCTTTGAAAGAACTTCAATCTACGGGTAGTCAAGCGAACTATCTAACAACTCACGAGAGTCGAGTAGAGCTTCTTAATCTTATGCATTACAGTAATTAACATTAGACGTTTTAGCCAATAACATTACAATGAAAAGGCACTTTGTGTCGTGTCGACTGGCCGTATGAAAAAGACTTGCTATCCAACACCGCACTTGCTCTTCCTCCCGTACTTACTAGTTTACTAAGCTCTACTTTGTAGCCTACTCGATTCCATTCGAAACTTGGAAGCACGGGTAAACTTTTGCTCGCTATTCTACAAATTTGTACATGAAGCAAAGTAGAAATAGCTTAAGAATAGGCTTAGCTTTCTTAGATTACATAGTACGTTTCTCGTTTCGTCTTTTTTAACAGACAGAGCTCTTAGCATTAAAAGATATTGTCACATTTATTGCTTACAGCAATGAAGATTCAATTAAATATAAAGATTTCGCAATTTCCTGTTTACAAGTTTACATTTTAGACGTCATTTCGAGTTCGAGTACAGGTCGATGGGTCAAAGATTATTACAATAGATTCGCGATTATAATCTACACTGGTACAAATGCATTACTCTTGAGTACGTTCTAGTCACTACGATTTGGTTCCATTACGCGTAAACTTCCGGTTCAGTATTTCTTCTTGAAACGCTTGCGAGTTTTCGGTGGAGCTTACTCCTCTTGAAGAAGTGCGAAACTAACCACGGGGATGCCGTCTTCAGAGGTGTGGATTGGCGTATCGTTGCAGCTTGTATGTTTCTTAGCATAGCGTTTGGGGTTGGCCGACTTCTTGCGAGGCTGGAAATTAACTGGAATTGAGATTAAGTTTTCCTTATTTCCATTTGTTTCTGGCTTCTCCACCGTTTCGGCGAATTTTCTCGCTTGGAGTCTCTGAAAGTTCATGGTATTGTAAACGCTCAAGAAATCACTCTTTGAAACCGCTTGGACAGTGCTGAGTTGATAGATGCTCGTTTTTGGTTCTCTGGCAATCCGTTCTTGCTCCGATTTCTTCAAAACGATCTTCTCGTTCAGCAGAATCACGCAACCGTCTCTCAGAAGGCGCAAGAGGACGCTTGCGATAGTGACTGCGTCATCCAGCCCATTGTGAGGTCGTCCAATGAATGGCTGGCCCAAAACATCCAGGACCATACGCAGGCTGAGCTGTAATTCGAGAAACGACGTTAATATTAGCTGATGAGCACACAAGGGTTGCAGAGGAGCACATTTTAATTCATTCAAGCACACTTACCCACTTAACACCATAGAAGGATTTGAAGCATTTTCGCAGGTTCACCCAATACAGAGCTTCGTGGATGTACGGGATCTTTGAAATCTAAAAGAAATAGACAAATTGGGTTAATCAAGGTCTAAGAGAAAAGTTAGCATTGAATTTTTGGTAACTTGTTGTCAATGCGTTGAACTCACCTCGCATTGAAGATACAAGAATCTCCCCATATCGAACTGTCCATCGCAGACGATGGCGTACTTGAAAACCGTGCCCAATTGGTGAGATTTTAACCAATTCTTGTACATCGATAATGCCTCCACGAAATCCGGAGCGTTGTTTACTTGCTCCTAGAGAAGAAAAGAAATCAAGTCAGTATAGTATAACTAAACTCTGAAGCAGCGTAGCATTTTCAATATAGTGCAAGCGTACCTGAGTGATGCCAGTCAACTTTTTGCAGAATTCGGATAAATTCGAATTTATACTCGGCTTCACGTAAACACAGAATTTGTCGACAATGATCTGCCGTCTGACGTCAACCAAAACTGCCGGGAACTGAATTATCTCGTGTAGAAAATTGGTCGGGCCATTCTCGATGCAGGTTGCCTCGAAGTCGATGACAACCAGATAGTCAAAGTACGTGAAGCTGTTGTTCACGGGTGGTCCCGATGCCATCTTTTTATGAATTAGCCGCGCCTGTTGCTTGTAGTACTGTTTCAGCTTCCCTTTGAGTTCTCCGACTGATCTGCAGTGGATGCGAAGTGATTTACAACGATCGATCAGTTCGTCCTTATTCCAGCTATTGATTCGCTGCTGAATCTCTCTGAAGTACTCGTCAAATGCTCGTTTTCTAAATGGGTCGGCGAGGGTGACAACATCCTGAAAAATACAAGATCAAGACCATTTATTAGTAGTTCGTTTCAGGCTACTGCAATGATTGGCTGTCGTTACACTTTATTGACGTAATGTCGAATGCCGCTCAAGAGAATGAGCTAGAAATTCTACGGGCAGAGTTGTTAAGAAAGTTCCAACATGTTCATCAGAAATTGACGCTTATCGCAAGATGACTTTAATTTCTACGTTATGATAGGGAAAATCTCCTTTTATGTCATGTGGCATGACTCTGAGCGTCATTAAGGTTGCGTTCATTAATTTTGTGGGCTGCTTGGCCGTTCCCAAGTGTTTATATAATCGCTCATCGTTGTAACACTGAAAGGTTATACAAGACGGTTTATTTAATAGGTTGCATTATTACTATTATGATCGCGATCGCGACCGTACAGTTGTTTGTGGTGCAATGGGAGAGTTGGAAAAAAGAGAAACGCAGAGATGCAAAAAACTGCAATAATGGTCGTACATCGTGTGTGTGTGTTTTTGCATTGGGTGCAGGTGAGTGCGAATCGCGAACGAGATGCGACTCGAAAGCTCACCCCTCACAATGAATAAAAATATGATAATAACGCAGTAGAACAGAAATAATGGATCAACAATGATTACTTAAACGGTTCTTTCTTTTCTTTTGTAATAGGTTGATTTAATAGGCAAATATCTTACCATGCCATGCTCACACGCAGCCGAAGAATCACACGAACTGATTCACTTTACGACTTGGACACTTGGGATAGTGATTTATTGCACTGCTCTTTGTTGTCTTTGTCAAGTTTTCACTGAACTTGTCTCAATTGCTCGCGTAGTGTACCCCACAATGTATTACACTTGGCTATAAAGACTGCTTCAGTTAACGCTGAGCGTTGGATCATAAAAATGAACACGTTGCAATAACTTTTTGTCAAACGACTCGAGTCAATCGGGTTGGATTTGGTTCGAGTAGAAATTCGTCTTCCAATCGCAGGCACAGAGAGTCAAAAAGATAAGAACACATTTGTAGCGTCTGCATGGGAGATGAAGATGAACGAAATGGGTGATGCTATGTCCAGCTAAGAAGCATCGACCATATGCACCAGTTCCTCAATTGAAATTTTCAAGACAAGATAACGGCAACCGAACAGTTTCTGCGATGAGTGGAGTAACAAAGAAAGCACCGGTTCAGATTCGAGGTTGCACAATAAAAAATTTGGGAATTGTTTTTCTGTGTGAAAACTTCTCCGTCATATGAGGGACCGAAGATATTTCTGTTCTTTCTCAAGAAGTGAATGCACTGGGTTAGGATGTTTTATGGAACACGTTTTGCACATTGGAGCACTCGGAACGACTCTTCTTCTTGCGCACGCTAGAAAATCACTGATCATAGTAGCGACGCATCATGAGACACAGGCATTTTTTATTATAATTCACAGCAAGCGAGGCAGCTTGGGAGGAAAAGGGTTACGTTAGTAAACGTGTATGATTAATAAGAGAAAAACGATGACGACACATGGGATTTCTCTGCACCACGTTTCTGAGTGTAATTTTCCTCGAATATTACGCGGTGACGCTACTCCACTACTCGCTCACGAGCACAGCCAGGCCACAAACGCAAACAAAGTGCGCCATAACCTTACACTTGCTACTATTGAGTTAATTCGTGAAGAGTATCGTGAGAGAAATACAAAAGCCACAACACGTTAGGTCGTACCAGAGGCGAAGCGTCCTTATGAGTTGCAAGAGCAGGACAACAACGTGGTGAGCCACCTCGCTCGTGGGTGATGTGAGACACCATTTGTGTATGATTTAAAATTAAAATCATGCAACAAGATGCAAAAGTGATGATGATGCACGAATTGATCCTACGGCAGCCTGCTCATGACGACGCTAACAAAATGACTCAATATTGTCGTTCCCAATACAATTTAAAGTGCGTAGCTTCTCCGCTTTTATCTCCACGGCTTACGTCTTGCGCGAGAAGTGTCGAAGGTCGTCCTGTCCTTCCACGATAGTACGGCTCAAACTCCCTTGTCACATGGTTGGTTTAAAACACGTAATCAAATGGGGATGGCAGTGGCGTGACATTATTTGTGCTAACAGTGAGAAATACGCACAATTTGCAATGTACACACTGTCGGAAACGTGATAATAATAAGTGCAAAGTAAAACAGACGAGTGTCTCGTTTCTAGACGCCTAAAGTTGAACTAGCACGTTGGTCCGCCGTGCGCGTAATTACCACATCCCTTATTCCGTCCCGCATTTGATATCAGAATTACATTTGTTGCGTAATAGCATCACTCGTAAATTACCAGGCCGACAGGCAGCTGTGCTGGCAGAGCATGCTCGTCAGGTGCGACAATTCGTCACCTTACGCAAGTGTCGTGGTGTATCTTCTGCTTCTGAGTAAAGTCGAAAGTCCGAAAGATAATATCAAAACATAAAAATATTGTCAAATTGCAAACGTGGACCTTTAAACTTCACGTTTTGCAATAAATGTAAACTCAATGCAGACAACAAAGACACAGACAAAGGCTGTGTGACTGACAAAGCATCAAAACAAAGAAACTGTTTGATGTTGTTTGTTCAAAGATACTTGATGCTCATTGCGAGATCGGCTAAAACTCGTGTAAACATGCTTTTCTTATTGCTTACCATGCCTGCTCTTAAATCTGCCAAGTGAAGGAAAATGTAACAAACGGGAATGGCGAATGCTAAGTTTGAGAGTTTTCAATTTCCTTTCGTTTAACGTTCTTGCGCATACAGCTGACTCCGCAAGGCAGACGTGGCAGTCCATTCTGAGACTCATAAAGCTCACAAACAAGTGCTTAAGCAGATATAACAATGCTTAACTGTATCACCTGTAATACGCGTTCACCTGAGTCGTCTGTGTAAGAACTTATGTACGCCGTTGTCTGCCTCCTCGACCATGTAGCAATGTGAAACACGGTCGCTCAGGCGGCTAAAATGCGTAATTTTGAGTGCGCTTTGCAAAGTTGAGTGAGATTCGCGTAAACTAGACTAGACTGCTATAATTATGATTAATGGATTAATTTACCGCTGCTCTGAGACAAAGAGTCCTAACTGCTTCGCATTCGCATAGCCAAGCTTTCGGGAAATGCTGAACTGAACTGAGGAAATGCTTGTCTACTTCAAAGCATTGCCAGCCATCAGATCGGGCTTGCCCAAAGTACAGTGGTTTAGAAAAATAAGAAACTCTAGAAACTTTAGTGCAAAACAACATTCAGTCAACCCTCTTAATTGATTGCGTCGCTCAAAGACTTTACGCATGATACGAAGTCTTTTCCTCCCATAATCGGTGGCAATTACACCTTAAATTTTCGACGATTCAGTGTGTAATGAGACGAAATTTTATCTCAGGAAATTGCACAGTCCAAGCTTTATTGGATTCTGTTAATAAGGCAGCAAGGTAGTCAGTAAACAAAGCGCGGTGCAATCACTCGAAATAGTAATGACTGCTTGGCAGTAATTCTGGTAAAAGTGAAGTCTCGTATAATGCGGTTTAAGTGCAGGTTTTGAGATGTAATTGCCGAAACGCATAAATGCGAGTCCCGTGCGTAATGTGCAAATTTAGCTTTTCGAAGGCAAGCCTGACGCTTGGCTGGGCTGTAATCTTTGAAAGAAACTTGACATGAATCGCGCGAAAGCAGCATTAACAGTGAATATGACAAGGAGCAGCGTTCCTTGGGATTGGAGGTACGGCGTACAGAGGGAATAGAAGAGAACATGAAGACTGAGATGCTGTCATTACGTTAGATAATTAGACTTCTTTTTATACGAGTCTCAGATTTTATGGCCTCTATTTTCTTTCGCTGTAAGAGCCACAAGCTTCACTCCGGCAAGGCCGCAAGATAGATAACATTCGTGCAAAATCATTATTATTCAGAGACACTCGATTCGCAATTTTCGACTTTTAGTACTTTCTTAACTTTACGATTTCCTCTCACAAAACACGGTAGCCTCTAGCCAATCGACTGGCACCGCACTGGGAGCCGAAAACTCATAAAAACGATGCGAAAACGAAATGTGAAAAAATCTTAAAATAGCCATAAAACAAATATTTTATGGCATCGATGCTTGAACCAACAAATTGCGCGTATTACCTGCGAATCGCTCATCTCGTGCACTCCTCGGCAGTTGGCGCGAAGCACGTCACACAATCGGGATGGAGAATTGCTGGCATGAACAAAACGGGTTTTTGTACAGACATTATTTTGATACAGGCGGTTCGCCTTTCAGATTCGCAAGTCTCGTATGATAATGATGATGGCTAAGAATACACTTTTTTAAATCGTGTGCTATAAAAAGTACATGGTCCGCTTCGCACTGCGCTCACAACCACAATAAACTGAACTGAACAACGTCAGCCAGCGAGCTCCGCATATATAATTTGTACGTGGTCGTTTTCCACTACCTGTGAACGACCTTTCTAAAGTTAGCAATTGGCATTATAATATTTGCTATTATTGTTGTTGTGCGCAGGCATTGCGAGGCGAGGCGACGTGGCAGAAGGAATGGCAGAAGAACGAGTGTAAAACCAAAACAAGACAAATTTTTACAGTTTTTTTCAATTTTATTTTGGTCTCCTCGCTCGCATTGTTGATGGAGGTTGTTTCTTCTGCTGAAGTGTTTTAAACAACATGAAAACATCATACGACAGACTTCTTATTAGATTGCGAAAAACATGAAACAGATGAAGACGAAAATCGCACCGCACAAAAGACTAGCCTGCCGAGCTGCTGTGTATCATGCTAACCATCTTAACGTTTGATCGAGGAGAGAGTGTAGGCGGATGCTGAATTGCGTATTGGCCAGCAGGCCAGACCATGCCAACAGTTCGTTTTGAGGTGAAAAGTGTGAGGAACACACTCGAGAATGATACGTGTATGCCACGCTCCGTGCTCGTGGAATGTAAAAAGTATCATACCCTGAACCCTCTCTGGTCGGTTACCCGAGTACGAAACGAAGCCAGAAGGCTACACCTGAAAATGAACGACCAATTTATGGCTCCAATTTTCCTTTGAAAGCAAATGGAGTAAACTCAAAACTCTGTTTCTATAATTAGACACAAGCGTACTCGTTTCATTGCAAAAGTCTGGCATGTAAATATTCAGTCCATATGCAGCTTAGAAAAACCTCTCGCAGCAGCACATTTGGGTCGGCCATCCACACAACACATGGCCCCGTAACGGGATGCGATTCCTGCGCGCTGGTTGATCTCATGCGCAGCGTGAGGAGTGATCATGGAGTGCAATGACGGACAATAATTAAGAGCTGTCCAGCTACATTACAGCCACTTATGGTGACAAAAACAACTTAATTTAAACCCTGACACGAACAGAGACGGGAAAGAAATTGGTCTTTTGATGGAACAAATGCGAGCATGAGAATTTTGGTCTCAAACCATTACGGTTTGTTGTGCAAAGATCAACAGTTGAAAGGGAGAACTTTGACCCCTTTCAGCCAGCCCGTTGATTAGGGTCATTATCATCGTATAAACTCCAAATAAATAAATTAGAGGCAAGCTGAACCCAAGTTCACTTGCAGCAAGAGCAACAGTGAAAATGAGGCACAGAAGCACTTGACTAGAAACAGTTTAACGATTGGACTTGACTTACCACGGTCACACTATTCAATCTATGAAGATAAATAGAGCAGCAGAATGCAGAGCTGAGCAGAGGCAATGATCGATTACAGATTGCGCACGTCCATCCCAAATATCGATGATTTCCCTTCTCGAAACAACTGCACGCGCTTTGTGCAAACAAGCTAATTAGGAGCCACTACAGTTAAAATTGGAAAGTAGCAATTGAGACACAGAGAATGAAAGTTTTCTTTGCAAATGAGACTCCGTCGCCGGTTAACGAAAACTTTAAATTTAAACGTTATACGTGCCCCTAAGTTTAAAATTAAAGATTTTATAATTCAAGGGAGGAGATATTTAAACAGAGAAAGCGAAACTGTCTGACGAGCAAACTTCGGTGATGCGCCCGCTTTTAAACCCTGAGACGCGCCGTTTCGGGTACGCAAAGTTTTCGGAGGAATCAAAACAAATGCATCGCTTTGTTCTTTGCGAGTGAGATTTCGGGGTTGATAGTAACACGTCGTATTTGCTGCACAGAAAGAGAGCATGGGTGATGGGCATTGGACATTATTTTTGCAATGATCACTACGCAGAAAACGCAGCGTTCCTTCTGTACGTATTGCGTGAGTTTTATCGGCAAGCCCGTAGTTTGCATTTTAAAGGCAAAGAGGGTGGTACAAAGGAACTGATACGATGACTCCAGGGTAAAGCGGGGAGCGGGGCAACATGCGAATCTGGTCGGTCCTAGCATATTTACATTGAATTGCACGAGGCACTCAGAAATGCGTATTCTGTCATAATAATCATTGCCTGGTAATGCAGAAATGCCATTGTTCTTAATTCTGTCTTACACTAGCTAATTGTGGAGACGGACTTTGACTATGACGAGCGTGATCCTGATTAATAAGTGCGCACCGTCAATACGCGATCAGACGTTGGCCACCTTGCAAGTTGGTCCTGTCTTTGTGAGAGCGAAACAAATTCCGACGCAAGTTTGGGATTGATTGGAACTTTCGTTCTGCTCCCGCTCATTGTAATGCAAATAAATGAGAAGTGCGAATGATTAAATTAAATATGAGGGCTTTGTCTATGTGAGCAATCAAACGCCTGGCTACCTAAATATGGACACATTTTGTGCAAATCCATACGCTAATTCTTTTCAGAAATATTGCAACAGAATTCGTTCACAGCAGCGGCGAACAACACGCGGTCTTTAGGTGTAGAATCTTTTCTATGGCAGAATTTGGTATATCTAATGGCTGCCACAGCATCCAGGGCCACAGCCACAATCATGGTTCACGGAGACTTGCATCAATTATTAATGAGTTAAGCATCAATCCAGACTTTATATTCATTAAACTTCCTAGTTTATCACTGCTCTCCTTTACGATTAAACAAGTTCAGCTCTTCATGCCAGCAGCGGCAAGAGGAATCCGCGCAACCGCAAACGCGCGTTTGTTTCTTGAGCTGCAAGGTTTCTCGTGCATCGCGTTTCGCGTAACCCGTCGCATTTGCTAGTAAATAGAAATTCTTATCCAGATATTAATAACTTCAAGTACGATCATGCTCTTCAATTAATTTCTTGTTCCCCGCAACTGCCGAGCTCAATCAAGACGAAGGAGAGCAATCTAGTCCACCGCATGTGTACTCCAAGAGTCTATTGCATAGATTGCAGATAGATCCCAGTTGAGGTACATGAAGTGTGTCGTAACACTCGGCGGCAGATTAGAGCCAACGTGAACATGTTGCAGTGCGCAATGCCCTGATAAACCAACACTAGCGACAAGCGACTAGCACAAACCAGGCTGTCATTTGCTTGAGTTTCCTACAAAATAAATGATGATGATTGCATATTTATAAACCTCTAACCTCGACCTTCATTCATGTCCTCTCTTAACACTTCTCTCCAAATCCAGACACTTCATCGCAATTATTCATGATGAAGTAGGAAAACGTTGCGACGTATTTGCACGGACGAATGCCGTCCACAATTTATTAGATAATGCATTTATTCTTCACGTTACCGGCGAATCTGATCGCGGTTGCGAAGTTGTGATTTTCTTGTCGCAGACTCAAATGACTCAAAGTAATTCGAATCACAATACCCAAGCCCCAAGTATGAGCAAACCTCACATCTGGGACTAATTTGATTTTTGTAATCTCACGCTTCCCACCTCCATGCAAAATTTTTAATTAAAAGGGAATTAATGACGATTCGGTTTCAAGGAATCGCACGTTCACTCGGAATGTTCAGGGTTTCAATTATCCAAAGTGCAAAGATGCATAAAATTATACTCTTTGATTACATGGTGGTGTGTAGTCATTGTGAATTACGATTGAGATCATTCTGGCTTTCAGTGATAAAATATTAATAGTGCTTTGAAGCGGTTGTCAGGTTTAACCGTTACGAAGGCGCTCGCGTCTTTCATTGCAAATTTAGCTTTATTACCACCGGCCTTTGAAATGAGAGGTTTTGAAATTCTCCCTGAAATAAACTTGATCTGCATTCTATTTATACGCTGTTTATGGTGCGGAATGATCCTTCGCTTTCGAGATTTTATGAAGAATTGTTACTTCAATGACCTGAATTTGCTCACACGCCCCCAACCAACTTCGCTTTAGGTCGTCCCTGTCGTAACTTTCCTACGTGACACGAATGCGATTCTTAATCTTAAAAGGAATAAGTTTAAACTAATGTCACCTAAATGTCATGCAGTACGGAGCAAATTCTTTTCGGACAAGTCCAAAATGTAGAAATAGTAATGCTGGTATGTAAATACACAGAAGCAATGTCAGCTTATCTGCTCATAGTGTGTGGAATGCAGAGTAGTCGCGAAAATCTTACGCAATACCAACAGTATAATTAAACAGAGCTTGCTAGTGTGGATTTCCGACCGCGTCACACGAAGACAAAGAATAGGCAGGAACTTAAACAAGCAAGCTAAGCTACGATTCCAATTTCCTCGCTTCTCTAAACGCAACTCATTTTACAGTCTTGTACAAAATCTCTGGTTAGTCTGTCAACAATCATGCTCGCTCTTTGAATAATCGGGTGCAGTATTATTAAGGACAATAGCCGAATTGTCAATTCCATTTCCTCTATTAAAATTCATGTCTCAAGATTATGTCATATGCAGAATGGGATATGCATAAAATCCAGTTGCTATTCGTAATGACATCTTATATAAAACATGCGGATTATATGTGCTAGCTTGTAAATACTTCAGCTAGCCGCCTTTTTGTGAAAACTCAGGATTCTACGTAAGTGTCTAGTTTCAAAAGAAATTGGCCAGTTCATACGCGTCGAAGTCTTAATCTCAAAGCTGAATAACGCTCCACTTAATTACGGCTCGGTCAAAGTTATTGCGCAGGATTGAGCAGATTCCTTCCTAATTTAAATCTATAAACAACTACGGGCCATGTTTGTTGTGTTTAAACTGACTCATGATGGTTGCCGAGATGTAAACATGAGAATTTATTCTAATCATAACAAAGTCTGGTCAAGCCACCGCACTGGCCACCGTGTTTTGCGCCTTGTCTTACGGTCAATAGCAATATTGTAGAAGCATGATAGCAGCCAGACCGGGCCAGTTCATCATTGGAGTCCAAGTGCATTAAAAACCACAATCGAACCTCTTTTTCTGTCCTACATCGCTTATCTAAGTAGGTTTGACGAAATAAAGAAAATGTTGACCTCAACCTGACGATGAAAATACGTCATAAGCCTATGCCGATAATTCCTATCGCCTATTTCTGTCACCGAAATTCAAAGGACTTGTATTGAGCATTTCGGGAGAATTTGTGCATTGTGAATCATGGGCAATGAGCAGATCCCAAACTGAAGGACAAAGTCTACAGCTAGAAGCACATGAGCACAGTTTCAGTGCAATTAGAGCCCGACTTCGAATCACACAAAGTAAACGGAGATTTGGAATTGAAATTGAAATTAAGTTAAGTACGCAATACAGATTTTCCGAAGCAAAGTAAACATGATTCGATGATCTCATCTCTCGCTGGTCGCGCTCAATATTGTAACAAGTGTTTTCAAGTTATCTGGAGCACAAGTTCCTGTTGGGAATATTTAATTCACGTTCGTAATTAATCGAGCCGCGTCACCTGAACACGCATGCAATTCGCATGTGAGGCATGAGGCCTTCATTCTCTCATTTCACAATTCTTCGACTTGCTGACGCAGCTGCTGGCTTGTTCTTCAAAGCATGATTACGTATTTGCAGTAACAATATTATGTAATGACAGCGTCATGCATTGTGCTCCAGACTGTCCAGACATGCCGGTTTTTGTATGGATGAAAAAGACTACCAAGTTTGGAGTTCCTGCTAAAGACTGCAGACTTGTACGCACTTTATTACCGTATTGAGCACGGCCAGTATTCGAGAATTAGCACACATGATCGACTAGCAATCACTGTGCTAAGTAATCATATTAAGCACACCTGAATGTAGGGATTTTCTGAGGCGGCCGGCTTTTTGCAGGGATGCTCTCGTCATTTCTACTACAGTACAACTTGAATTTTAAATATTTGCAGCAAACTGAATGCCGAACGTATTCAAGCTCCATGAAATTTCCAGTGCCCAACTACTACACTACAATAATAAGCGCTGGCTTTCTACTATCATGACCTTGGCTGAGGAATGTGCGATTATTGGGTTTCAGGTCTGAGAGAAGCATGGCATTAATTTGCACGAATTTACGCTCAAGCACAAACTGTAGCTACTGAGGCTATAATCTAAATACTAGCCTGCTTTGCGCATTTCGAAACGCTTCCAGGTACACATGACTTCCCGCTAACTTATTGTGTGCAAGATGACTTTGATCCATCTTTCATGGAGGTCTCTTTAGTGCAAGTAAAATAACCCAATTATGTAAGTTCTAAGCGGAAGCGAACATACGAGGATCAGATCAGTCGATGGGGAAGGCTGAAGGAATTTCCAACAAAGGAAAGGCGGAGTCAAAACGCTTTCCTGATTACTCAGAGAGCTTTAATTGTTATTTCCAGCTCAGGAATAGCAACACATCAACGATATTGAATCACGCTTCCATATGACTCAATTATCAAAACCAAAATTAATGCGAATTACGAGTCTGTGTTTGCCCTTAGCGGAATTCGTTCAACTCATTGAAAGTAAACAAATGATAATAGTCCAAATGATCAAAATAAGTGCAATAACACTTAATCACGTTCAGCACAGGCAGGGCAAGACGACTTGAACGAGTTCGTCACTTGTGGATACAAACATCAAAGCCACAAAGTTTATCATCGAAACAAATAAGTGAGGACAAGCGGTTAATGCTCAATGACTAATGCGCATGCTATGATGGACAAGTGACGGTCTCACATAAGTTCAACGCCTCCTAAAATTTGAAGCAATTTCTGAAATTAAGTGGAATGGAATGGCTGGCTGCGTGTAATGGTAATTATATTAACGTTACTTTGATTTGTACTTTTATCGGGACATCACATCGGAATAGCAACAGCTACTAACGCAGGCCATAAACTCTGAGCTTTTACCCTACCATTTACTCTTGCAGGAATAGTCGTTAAATTTTGCGCAAGTAAAAATAGCGGGAACCGAGATGCACATCACGGAAAGTGTGGAGTGTGAGTGTGCGAGTCGTCCCAGAGTTGAGTGATCTCAAGGGAAATGACAACGATCTCATAAAATCTAATTGCGTAGATCAAATTAGAAACATCGCATGAGGCATGTAAATACACCGTATGAGAACATTTTTCTCATTTGCACCTTGCACGCATCGTTTTACGCTTGTCTTTGAAATCTGTTTCGTAACAAAAGAAGCTCAAGTACAGTTAATTACGCTTTATTGGTAGTAATCTTTCCTTTGTAACTGACCGACAAGTCTAATCCGGATTTAGAGTCAGAGTTGAAACTAGTGTTATTCAACAGACCCTTATTTGGCCCGTTCATTGCATCATTGTGAGATCAAAGGCTTGCCGCCGTCCGCGCAGGTGAAATACGAGTTGGAGATTTTGATTTTAAACTAAACAGTCTTCAGCGCAATAATTGAACAATTACCCGATTCCGGTATTTAGTGCAATCAGAGTTGCTTTAATAAAAGGGCTGCAAAGTCAGGCAAGTTCGTTCTTCGTTCTCATGTCAGAAACTTCAAACTCAGTTCAGTGATATCCTACTCGGATCTGGTCGTAATTTTAGCCATGCATGTAGGAATTTGGACATGTATTGGTTTTAAGAAAGCGTGCCTGCTCTTTCCGAAGTTTTGATTTCATTGCCTTGTATGTCGTTGGCCATGGTATTTCTAGAGTATGATTTTCAACGGCTCAAACGAGGTCGCACTATTCCGCCTCCCCAATTAAATTAATTGCCAGCAGACGTATCGAGTTTATGCAAACGAACATCCGAGATTTGCTCGTTGACACAAATCTAATCTTATAGCACGATTTTAGCGCAATTGCATTTCAGATGGCAAAGCGAAGCAGTAGAGCAGTAGACATGATTTTGCGCAATTCAATCAGGCATTGACCTCATTAGGAGTTACATGAACTCAAATCAACAGGAAAAACGCTGATATTTGCTAATATTAGTGTGAAGGGTTATTAATAACACAAAGGGCTGGATGAAATGATGACAAGCAACTAAATCCAAATTTCTATTTTGTCACGTAGTAAATTTTACAATTGCATTGAGTACGGGAGGTCGGAGTTAATTGCATGCGCTCTTAATGACCCAAGTTGTGCAATTCGTTTCAGATTGCACATCTCTGAAGTGATAGCAGTGAAAAATTCGCAGCCAGCTATACATGCAGTCGAATACAAATGCTAAAATCTGAATCCCCACACGAAGACAAGAGGAAGGAAAATTGGCTCTAAAATTGGAGCAAGTGATGCGTTAAATTTTCACTTCGGTTATAAACGAACTGTTGGTGGTAAGCCACAAGAAAGAGCAAATGGTAATGACAGAAAAGCCATAAACCTATAATCATTCCCTGCAAAACTACTGATGCTAGACTATTAATAAGCATCGTCGTGTTGGTGTGGAACCATATCTCCTGGTCGCGAGTTCATGAGCCCATTGTATTAATAAGGCCAACATCGTACGTATAAGGAACACCCAACACTAAAATTAAAACACGAAAAGAGATCAAATTTGGAGTTACATTTCCTTCCCCAGTCTTTTTTTTAATCACGTGAGATTAGTTCAGCTTTCGTGACGACTTGAGGACATAAATCCACGCACAAGACATGAACATCGTGCACGTACATCACACATCGAACGAACTGGTACGAAGCTGGCAGTAAAAGAAGATTCAGACTCTTTTCTTCTTATATCAGCAATTAGCGTTGTTCCTGTGATTGAGCTCGAAAATAAATTGCCGCATGAACATGAAAAATGAAGCCATTGCTACAGTCATCGTAAAGCCCAATCTTCGTTCAACTTAACCAGTAATTCGACAAAAGAGACTACCTCATTAACAAAGCTATGAAACCGGAGTTAACGATCAAATTCCTTCACGAAGAACACATTCTTGGCTGCTTTTTTATTGCTTTTCTCGCAAAGTTCCTGCGCAGCACTTTTTTTACCCATGCTTATCTGTCATTTTGGACGGATTGTAATTAGAGCACTTAATCAATATTGCTTTGTGTGCCTGTGCTCAAATGCACTATCGCCTCACTGACATCACCGCCGAAACCTAACACGAACAACACGAGTAACAGCCGGTTCGAAAGGTGAAGTGTACGCCGAATGTCACACGCTTCTTATCGGTTGCAACATTGCAACTATAAAACAATTGCCGCCCAGGATATCAGAAATAATTGATTTCGTGTTGCAATTATGAAAGTTGAGCAGGACACAACCAGTTCGCAAATTACTAGACGCTAAGTCTTGAAACGACGCCTACTGTCTCCGAGATGTGCAGTGAGTATGAATATGAATCCCAAATTAGTCTTATTTCTGTAAGCTATAATGAACCTGTCCTAGTCCACTGTACTTTCTGAGATGATGCATAAAGTCAGCCACTAACTGGGAGCTGGGCCCGGTTAGTGTAGCAGGAACGGACTAGAAATTAGTTAAGGTTACCTTTGCGTTTGCTGCGCCATCTGCGCCAGGAACATCAGTAGAAGACACGCATTTGAATGATTCCAGATACTCTTCAACGCTGATCGAATACTTCATGACTGCACTCTTCTTCTTCACGTATGAGGTGGCCATCGCCTTTTCCTTCCTCTTGCTGAGGATCAAAAATAAAATATAAGTTAATGTTTTGCTACAAGACCACACAGGAATAACTGGACCGAGCCTTCAGACCTGAAACTCATTAATAAGTAACTAACTACAATGCTTGACGCTTGCTAGCGATATTGGGGGTCAAGCTGTCCTAGATTAAGTTCAATGTACATTTTCCAAATGTAGAATGAATGGACAATGTACACATTCGACATTCTCAATATTGCTGGCTGACTGCTTGACGTTAAAGCTGCAAATTAGGTTTCCTGATACTGCAGACAACTCGTATCGCTAGTATTATTCCGTATTTTAGAATGTGATCGTCTCATTTAAGCAACCAACTTCCTTGTGACCCACTAATCGTACTGGCTGTGCCTCATCTTTAAGTAGGAAGTAGGGCAATGAATAAACGGTAGCCTAATAAAGAAATTCACTAAATTTTCTTGTAAGCCTCGTGCGACAAGCGTGTATGCACATTTATTGCATACAACATCTTTTCTTTCTATTCTATTAGGATAGATACCTTCCACTTCCAAAAATCCTTAAAAAATACTCCACGATAGGAAACAGTCCAATCATATGCACTGCTATGCCAAGATTATTCATGTTCCAGGTGGTACAGGAACAGCTGGATTGCTCTACTCGTCTAGCGTTATTGGCGTTATGTAAACCGACACGGAACAACAAATTAACAATTCCTTGAGCTGAAGAACATTTCCAGTGTCTATCCTTTGCCTTGGACCTACCTTACTACCTACCGTACTATAGTGACTGGTCTTCAAAAAATTCCATCCCAGTCCTAATCTTTTGTTATTAGCCAACTTAACAAAACCAACACCCAACATGGTTCTTACCTCAACTCTCCGCTATTGTTTCCTTGAAGGTATCTCAACCAAATGAATGTGAATGAAACCACTCCAATCAGAAGACACGATAAGAATAGAAGCGGCTTTGTGGACAACAAATCAAATATCACGTTTGGTGTTCTTTGAATATCAAACCAAAAACTTAGCAGGAAATTACTCATTTGTATGGATAACCTGCAAACAAAACATTTGGTAATAAATGAAGAACTCTTTTCACGGATTTTAGCTCTACGGGTTACGTTACCAACTTCGTCACGGTTGTTGTGAAGGAGGCAGCAAACGGTTGGAAGCGGATATTAAATGGCAGATTATTCCTGTCCTGAACTGGCAAAGCTCGTCACGGCAAGATATTCACTAGCTGACTGGAATAGATGACGGACACAGAACTGAGCCAAATGAGCCTGAACGCGAGATACGGGATTCACAAGCACCGGCATGAACCTACAAATCAGATTATCAGATGATTCAGATGCCCACAAGCATTAATAACGAAGGGAGTAGATAAGACAGTTAACAATTAACTTACCAATACATGCCAGTGAGCACTCAAATTGAGCAAGTAACATGGATTTGATGATGCAATGACCAGACAAGCTTGTCAACGTGGCAGTGGGAGACCAGAAACCAGGCAGGACCGCCCTAAGAATTAGACCCAGTTCAATAGATTATGGGTCACACCGTGAGGACTGTACTTAAGTCGGATCAAAATTATGCTTACCTAAACAAATTAGAATATGCTACAATAGCAAAAGGTGGTCACAGATGATTTGTTGCAGTCACGTTGTTGGGCCGAAGAGAAAGGCTGCCACTGAATAATTACGTGGATTATATTGAGTGCACCAATGAAAAATTACAAACTACACACTAATGAAATGCTAATTGAGATCATAGTTAAATATTCGCAGTCTTAACATTATCAGGGGAAGGCCATCCTCATCCCGGCTCTCGGCAAGGCCACTGTTTATTTCAGTTCTTGATTCAATCGATTCAAGTCGCGCCTCTGCAATTCAGTTTCATATGAACAAGAGCGTATTTTCCTTGTAGCACGAACCAAGCCTGTCACTTTATTGGTGTGAGCATCAAAACATCACTTTGTTAAATTCTGAAGGAGGGATGAATACACGAGTATGTTGTTTTCCATCCACGGGTTCATTTCGTTCGTGTTCAACCTGCAGTAAGATGCGAGTTGAGATTTGAGACTGGAAAGAAGTCAGAAGTCATCGGAGTTGGACGGACGATTGCACTGCTGAGAACACGACACATCCTTCTACTTTCTGATTAGTGTTAGATTATATCAGTTGCCATGAATAGTGTCTGATTAGTGTTCTTGATTGTTCCGACAGATGGACAATTAGAGGGTCAAATTAGTTCTTATTTTGAATTGGACACTTCGAAGTGTTGTTCTAGCAGAGCATCGGGTGGAGAGTGGAAAGCAAAGTCGGCAAGTTGGAAGAAGCTTCACTTGTTCAGAGCTCTTAGACTCTTAGATTTTGACCTTGTGTCATTACCGTCTATCTAAAGATGTATATCTAAGATGCTACCGATATCAAAGAAGACGACCCTCTTCGGGCTTAAAGCAAAGTCGAAGCTACCAAATTCTGTGAGTTCATGGTTTATTAATTTCATATGATATTCACTGCTTTAGTTGTCTATAATACAAAAAATTGTTTCTAAATGACATTGCAGAACGACAAAGTTGGTAATGATGCAAAGAAAGTCAAACTGT
This sequence comes from Mesaphorura yosii, assembly GCA_009869945.1. Taxonomy (NCBI): domain Eukaryota; kingdom Metazoa; phylum Arthropoda; class Collembola; order Poduromorpha; family Tullbergiidae; genus Mesaphorura; species Mesaphorura yosii. The sequence goes on along the minus strand of WIXG01000411.1, from coordinate 22,263 downwards.
CTGCCGGCATAGAAGAATTACGAGGCATTGACCAAATAGAATGGGACTCATGGAATGGTGAAGATGATCCAATTGAAGATACGAGTAGTGGGGGGACAAAAACAGACTTCAGTGGTTCCTACCATACTAGCTTCACTTCCCTTCCAATTAAAGTCGACGAGCAAACAAAAAAATCAAATGAACAGCAAGAGCCAGAAGTTGGAATTGGTCGGAAAAGAACACTGTGTCGTATAGTTGGCTTAGAAAAACGGGATCGAAATATGGCGGTGTACGACATTCTTGATTTGTCAAGCAACAAATACGCAAGGCTTCAGTTGGAAGGAATTTGGTAAATTATGGTTACGCATACAAAACATTTTCTGTGCTTCATACTCTACATTTGCGAATATTTCTTTCCAGGAATCAACAAGAATTACCTCACGACTCAGTAGTAAACATCGTGAATGTTAAAATGGATTCAGAAAATACTTACACCGTGAACAGGAATCAAGGGTTCCTGGTCGTGGATCCTGACTTCTTAGTGTCAGTTACGCTTGTCATGCACCAACTTTGGTGTGAAAGAGAGGCGGTATTTAAGCATATCATACAGCTCTTCGAGGGCAATCGTGACACCTTGAGAGGCAACATTTGTCATGAACTTTTGTCGAAGGTCAGCTACTAGTCTACTAGATTACTAGTCACTCCGATACAATAAAAATGATTATGAGAGTAAAACAGTAAAACGCGTGTTTGAACATCAGGCTCTTGTGAGTAAGATCAAAGGGACATCGCATCGAAAGACTTCACTTGAAGAAATACTAAAGTCGTCAGCAATCTTGCATCAGGCCTATGCAATTGGAATGAATCAGGAAGAATTGAACGCTCTTGGAGAAGAGTTACTACCTTACATAACCAAATTCGTGAACAGAAGAATCTCAAGCCCCCGCCCCAAAGACCAATCGTGGGAGATCCACCGAGTTCGTGATATAGAGGATATGTATTGGAATCCAGCGTTTGGAATGAAAGGAAAATTGGACGCGACAATTGATATTCGAAAACCTGATGGAACTATTGCGGTAAGCAAATTGCATTTTTCAGGAATGTTTAAACACATTATTAAGCCTAATAAAAATGTTTCTTTTGATCTTAAATCAGACTGTTCCGTTGGAGGTTAAGACTGGCAATCCTTACTACGAAAGTAAAAAGAAAGTTCGTGATGACCACATTGGCCAGCTTACTCTGTACACCGTGCTGATGAATACTCGATACAAAAATGTGACTGAAGGCCTTCTGTATTACGTCAGGTATGTATTTGGTTTCCTCGACAGGAGCCGTTTTTATTATTCTAGTCTAAGTTTAATCGAATTTTTGCTCGTACAGAGAAGACTCTTGGCAAGAATGTGTAGTTAAACCTCAAAATTTACAAGCTCTAATTTCCATGAGGAATAACCTCGTTATTAGCTCCTACTCGAAGTTCGGAAATTTCAAAAATCTTCCAAGGGCCATTGCTGATTTTGATTTCAAGTGTGGCAAGTGCGATTACAAGAATGTCTGCTCATCGCTGGTGAGGTAAACGGTTTGATTTTGAACTCCAAGATGATACGCTCATGTTCCAAGGTTCTTCAAATTTTTAACCTAACTGTAGAAAACGCAGCGAAAGTATTGAGCCTCAGGATAAGGTAACCACGACTGAGTCGCTGTTGCTGCAAGTCAGCCCGCATTTGCTGAAGGAAGATGTCGAGTTTTTTCACCAATGGTTTATGTTCATTACAATGGAGATTGAGGTCTCTGAAAAGCCAAAGCAAATGGCGAATTTATGGAACTTGGCACCAGAGGAGAGGTAATCATCATTAAAATTAACTTTCGTGTACTAAACGATACCAACGAATACAATAAAATGATTTAATGCTTTGTTTTAAAGAAAACATACTTGCATTCCGGGTTTGAAGCTAGTCAAGTGTTGGAAACCCACAACCGGCCTCGCAAGTGGAAAACAATACCTGGCCAAGTTGGAGGCATTGGAGTCCGTTCCAAACTTGAATTTTGTCGATATTAAGCAAGGCGATTTTCTTCTAATTGGAACCAACGAAGAAGTATGTGTTAGCAACTGTACCGTTGAGTCGATTGAAATGGAACCCTTTTCCATAACTGTGTCTGTCGAGTCGTAAGTCGATGTGAGCTGTAATTGGCTTATGATCAATAGTAGCTTGCAATGCTATTCTTTAACTACAGGGACTTGAACGGTAAAAGTCGAAGTGAGCTGTATCATTTGGACAAGATCAGTTACTACAATCCCATGTTCATCAACTACATGTATCTGGCTCGACTGATGGAGAATAACACACAAATGCAGAGACTGCGTGATTATCTTATACACAAGTTAGTACACAGCAACTGATCTTGAGCATATGCTTCAACAATCATTAGGTGCAGAAACTTCACTGAGTACCATGCTGGATTTGTAGGAAAATGCCTGTAATTCGACCGGTTAAGGACAACAGTTTGATAAAGTCTCAAGGTTTTCTCAGCCGATTCAATGAGAATCAACAGCGTGCAATATTGAAGTCACTTGCGACTGACTCCTTCCTACTCGTAAAGGGAATGCCTGGCACAGGTAATAAAAGAGACAATGCAGTTGAGGTATGGTGGAACATTTGACTAATATATTTGAATTTATGTTTCTCAGGCAAGACTGAGACAATTGTTGGTCTATTGCAATTGCTGGTTCAGCGTGGAAAAACTGTTCTTCTTGTCGCATACACATCCAGCGCAGTTGACAACATAATGCTGAAGTACAAGGCATTCAGTACCAATTTCATTCGCATGGGGAAAGAGTTTTATGTGAGGGACGAGTTGCAGCCATTTTCGTATCACGCGGCAATTTCTGGAATTACCAACGTAGACGAAATGCGATTCGCGCTTAACAAGCCAGTAAGCTACATCATTTTCTTTTTCCCAGCGGATTGACAGAAATGTTTGCTCAGAATAATTTTCTATTACTAGCCAATTATTGCCACTACTCTCATGAGTCTAAATCATGAGATATTTTCCAACCGATCCTTTGACTACGCCATCTTGGATGAAATTTCTCAATCACTTCCGGTGACCTGCATCGGTGCACTCTGCAAGGCGAGCAAATACATCCTGTTTGGAGATCCAGAACAGCTGCCCCCAGTCGTAGTTTCTCCTGCCGCCAGGTACCGTAAAAATGAAGGAATTTGAAATTCCTGTTTCCGGTGCTCCAATAAATCCTGATGAAATCTTGTTTAGGCTTCTCCAATTAGACGAATCCCTCTTTACTTCGATGTCGACCATAGTTAACACTGTAAAGTTGACAATCCAATATCGAATGAATAAGACGATCATGGACTTGGCAAATAAGCTGACGTACGATAATCAAATGACGTGCTTTTCTGAAGAGTTGGAGAATGCGTATTTAAATCTTCCAACTGAGCAGTACAGAAAGTACATTATGGGAATCACGAGTCGCCCGAGACAAATCTGGCTTAGTCTTGTAGCCAGCAAGAGGCTTGTGCGATCTGTGATATTCTTAGACACTTCCAAAATTCACGCCCCGGACAGTTACAAGAATCACTCCGTCAAGAACAGCATGGAGGTGTCGATTGCAACCGAATGCTTGAAGTTATTTCTTCACGTAAGTTTCTTCAAACTTCGGGTTAAAGCTCAATGTTTTATTGTGCTCTTGAAATTAATCATAAACCCCATTTCAGTGCGGCTTGGAGACAAAAGAAGTCGGACTAATTGCTCCGTATTCTGCACAAGTGCAGGCCTTGCGCGCTGCAAGGACCCGACTTGGCTTAGCAGACGGTGTAGAGCAAGAGATCGAAGTTAACACGGTTGACCAGTACCAAGGCAGAGATAAAACAGCCATTATTTGCTCCTTCGCGAAAACTCAAATTGATGGTGGGACGCACAATGCAGATTCGAAGCACTCTGATCTGTTGGTGAGGATCGTAGAGCAAGTTGAAAAGTGTTTGAACCATGTCCAGCATGCTAATTCAAATTCATCTCCTTACAGAAAGCTTCAATTCTCGACGACAAGAGACGACTAAACGTGGCAATTACAAGAGCCAAACGCAAGTTAGTTTTGATTGGTAACATGGAGTTTCTGCGAACGTACGATCCCTTGAAAGCCTTGTTTGATATTTTACTGCCCGAGCAAGTCATTCACTTCAACCACGCAGACGTTGCAGATTTGTACGAGGTGGACGTACCACTCAAAACGCTCTACTAGAACACTATTTCTAAGTCCATTATGTAATTTGTATTATACTTAGTACCCTATATTTATTCATTCGATTCATAAGTTTGTAACTTTGGTTTGTTACCGGTTGGTTTACATTTAATAATTCATGAGCAGGAACTCCTGAGCCTTGAATATGATCTCCACATGAAATCAAAAGACTTATTGCACCTTCGCATTACTTTGTGTATATTTTGTAATGTGAGCTTAATGGTATTCAGACAATAAAATTGGTAAACATTGGGTTCCGAAGGAGCACGCTGCAGAATTTTTCCACAGCCGCAATCTAATACTGCCCCCACTGGGAGATATCAGCGTCACTGTCGGAGTCTTAACTCTGAGTTGTGTTTGTGAGCAGAAAAGGTCATCAACAACGTGTACATGTCGAATTAAAGGAGCACAGTGAACTAGCATCTTGACTTGTGTCTTTTTTAAAAAAGTTCAGCTAATCGCTTTGCTATGCACAGCGCATGACGCGGAAAGCTCTCTCAGAGGTCAGTTTGTCCGCGTATTTGATTCATCGACAGCTGAGCTGAATTATTGTGGAGTTTTTCTCGCATTATTTGCTAAACTAGAAATTCTTGTGCCGTGAAGACCTGCATGCTGTTTGGAAATCACAATGTCGTCAAAGGCGATCTTTGGAAAAGCCGCACTTCGACGTGAACTCAAAAACCGTCTTGCTGCTATGAAATCAGAAGAACGCTCCGATCAGTCAAGAATCATCGAACGAAAGGTATGCAAAAGTTTAGGACAGTACCGCTGTGATGTGCCGGATATATGAAACTGGATAATTGCAGGTGCTGGAGAGTGACGGGTACAAGAAAAGTCGAAGGGTCTGTCTATACCTGAGCATGGCGGAAGAAGTGGACACGAGCGCAATTCTTGAAAATGTACTCAAATCCGGGAGAGTCTGTTTCATTCCTTGGTATCAAACAAAATTCAACAAGTTCATATTTAAAAAAAAACGAGCGAATCGCAATGTAGCCGGTGTTGCTTCATGCAGGTATTCGAAAGATGAGATGAAAATGCTTCGACTTCACTCAATGAAAGATTTTGACGAGCTCCCTGTCACCAAATGGAATATAAAGCAGCCAGCAGACGACCAAAGAGAGGAAGCCCTCGACTCAGGTAACCAAACACATCGACTATCAAATCAACATCATTTTGCTGATTATCTTAATTGAATCGTGTTGGTGTCTTCGTCCAGGTGGTTTGGATTTGATTCTCGTGCCGGGTCTCGGTTTCACCAGATGTGGACAGCGACTAGGAAGAGGGAAGGGCTACTACGATAAGTATCTGAGCAGAGTGCTCTCTACCCAGCAAACGAAACCTGTCCTCATGGGATTGGCATTTCGAGAACAAATTCTTGACTCGATTCCAGTCAGTGAGAACGATATATCTGTGGATTGTGTAATTTGCCCTGGTGGCTGAATAAACGAACGCTACGTGCATATGGGCAGGTTACTGTTCTCACGTGCCTGTATTTCAGCGACCATAACAAAGAATGTATGAAGAATTGGGCTCCGGCTATAAATAGTTGCTTATTTTTGCTTACCGGTATCTTCGCGAACTCGAAATACGTGCTTTCATTCATCACATTTGCCCTTGAATCGGTCAGAGCACTGACAGATTCATACATCCAGTTCACGCACAGGTACCAAGGTATTTTATTCCGAATTTGCTGCAAACTATGCTGATCTAAATCTAAAGAATTTATACAGCAATGGTTTTCTGCATCAAACTTCCACGACTTAAACTGTCGCTTGGTTGACCGTTGTCGTGTTGGCCATTTAAATTATGCAGCTTCATTCGTTTCACCGCGATGATAGCTGCAACCGCTTTGATCCACCTTCGTTTAATCACGTATCGCTTCAGTTTGGTCTTGTCCAATCTCACGTCCCGATTGTTCCTCAGCCACGGATGGTTCAATCTGTCACTGGCAGAACCTCGAAGCCTATAACCAGTAAGTACCTTCGATCAAATTTTGCGTTTAGAAACACACGTGTTAGCTGGTCTTGTAGCAGTGCCTAATGTGAGATGATTGTCCGATAAACGCCGAGGAGTAAAGAATATTGAACACCAGGAGTCTTACTAAATCCGAGCACGACATGCACAGAAATTTGGCACTCAACGAACAAGAGCTTAAAGGTTTAGAACGTTAGGAGTTGTGCAGTTGTGGAGTTACAAGTCGATTAGTAGAGCAATCTAACAAAGCGAATAAGATTTTAAAAGATGGAAGATTACATCAAATCCGGATGTCCAACATAAGACATGTTGCACAATCTGGTACCCTGTTTGGAGGTTAGAGAGGTTAGACGAAAATAGAAATTCAACCCACAGCTAAAGGCGTAAATGCAACTTGATTCTGAAAGAACAATAATGTAAATCATTTTCACGAAAGCTTGTAAGCAAAAATATTTTATAAGCTTGAAGTCTTGTCGTTTTGGCACAGATGAGTCCATAATTTTGCATCAAATAAATTTTATTGTTGGTTATTTTCGTGTCTTCATAAATAGAACGCTTTGAGCAGGATATGAAACACGATAACCCAACACGACGTGCTGAGGTGCAGCAGTATAGGGATGCTCGATCATGTGTCCTGATTGAATCGCCGTTGTGGCTGATCATGACTTTCAGCCATCTTCAAACCTGCTCTTTGTCTTCCAAATAGATCGTGGTCAGTAACAATCAGTGTTTTATTTTGGGTTTCCGAGGATGAAGAAAGTGGTAACTCCTTTTTCGTCAGCGCCCGAAATTGGCTTTGCTTGACTATTGCTTCATGCTTCCTATCCACGAGCTTCTCAAGGCGGACACATCGAGTTGAAACCAATAAAAATGCACACAAGAGGCGATGTTTATAAAAGAGGCCCGCTATCCAAACCCAAACCCAGTCTACCTGGTGTAGTGTTATCGACAAGCAACCGCAATCAGTTCGGCGTTTACAGAAGAAAACACAGTGTTAATTACACCTCGGCTTGTATCATGTCCATTATTTACTTTGCCTCGTACACGTGAATTGGCGAATGGATGAAATCTCTTGACTACCAGAAAAAATAATGCCGATGTGCGAAAAGAAGCTATTTCCTGTCACATGTGCTCATTCTTGGCCTTCTCAAGGAAAAAGACAGCAAAGTATTTCATTGCAAAATTTTTTGAGGAGACGTACGGCATATCATGCGGACCGGACCAACTGACAGAAGTAAAAATTCGGAATCGGGAACACAAAAGGCTAAAAGATCACAAGCAATTTTAATACTCAGATTCAAGCAAGACAGCAATTACACATTTTACGATCACAATATTTTACACTGCTCACCAGTATCTGTAAAAAATATTTCGTATTCAGTACAAGTACAACCGACCTGCTCTCCCATTATCAAATTATAAAAGTTCAAGCACTCTTCAGTTGGCGTGACTACTACTAAAGAATAAAATGCATTAAAAAGATAGGACGATTGCTATAAACTACAAGTGATTAAGGCGCACGCTAGTCTAGTTTCTCGAAAACGACGTCACTAAGTGCCTAATGAACGCGTTCGCGTGTTCTTATATCATTGTTCTTCCTGTTTTGAAGACAGCAATTGCAGATCAGTCAATCAGGTCACCTCATGAAAATCTGCCAATTCTTATTTCACATTAACAGGACATTTTCGTAGTGTAGTCGCTGTGCCCGTAATTTTGGTCTTCGTAGCGCCACCATTTGTTTTGATGAGTTCCAACTCCTCGTGCAATTGATACGAGAATCTTCGAATATGGCTGACAATATTTACTCCACATTCGTAAGTTGTCGCGGTCGAGCCTACCCGGTCACCGTTGCTGGTGCCAATCTTTTTGCTTGTACTGGGAGCAGTTGTGGTCACGCTCTTTGTGGCAGTTGGTTTTGGTTTGCTTGCACCAGTGGCTTTACTGGCGGTAGAAGGTTTTGGAGTTAAAATGATTGGATGGTTTTGAAACTTGCACTTTGTGCCATTGGAAGAGGATGAGCTGGTTTTCGTGACAGAAGCGCTGCTCACAGGCTCAGCAACGGTTAGTTTGTGCGATTGTCTTCTAAGGTTATCGAAGGAGTGCGGAGGTGGCGGCGAGGGCGAGGACGTGGACGAGGAAGAGGAGCTGCGGACATTGGAAATTATTTCTCTGCTGCTATCGAACAAATAAGGATTGTCAGTCCAGTTTGATACAAACTCCTTTAAGTGCTCTTTGGCTAAATCCCTGCTGTCTTTTCGTAAAACGAGATCTTTTCCCGTGGGTTTTGGGCTTATCTTAGGTTTTGTGGGAACTGGCTTTGGAAGAGAAGAAGGACGCGCAGGAGTGGAGCTGGAGGAAGAGACTGAGTTTGAAGAAGTTGCACTGCCAGGCTGTGCAGCTCGAGATGCATTGTCAACGTCGGAATTCAGATCATCATTCGATCCGGATTCATTTCCGCTATCAGGTGAAGCAGCTGCCTTCTTGCGCTGCTTATCTGCTTCCTTGCCCGTCTGCTTGATTACCATGGAGACTTCTTTGCTGGTGGCGCCTTTGCATTTTGAAGCATGTTCAAGGTCGTTGTTAGGCGATGAAGCCGGACAAGATGAAGACGAGGTCGACGAGGAGGAAGGCAAGAGCCATCGATGCCTCAGACACTGACGTGCCGTTAATCTTGAGCTAAACGCACGACAAAATCAAAAGAGAAAAGTGCTACAGCCAAGAACAAGAACATGGTACGCGTGTACGTGGTTATTAATCATTGAGACAAAGAGAGCGACATAAAGAAGCCGAGCCATGCCATGCCAATTCCACATTCACATGTAAAGTTCGCAAACAGGCAGCTCAATGTTTTGGCTGCAGTTTCTTAGAAACTAACCATGGCATTTAATATCAAATCGCAGCTTTCTGCATTACGTTGACAAGCTGACAGGAGGCTAGTCTGATCATACGCAAGTGAGTGTGTAGCTGCTGAGCAATTTGCCATTTCTAGACACCACGTAAGCTTTTTGCAGCCGCCGCGCCAATTTGTGCATCGTACGTGACTATAATTGTGTTACAGTTTGATCATGGGTTTATGTAATCGTCTGCATGACTGCAATTTCCCTTGAACTTCTCCAAGACAAGGATGTTAGATTGCACAAAGCCAGGTTGAATTTCTATAATTTGATATTGGTGACGGCGGCAAGACTCACGAGTGCATGAATGCGTCCTACCATTTGCGAGCTCTCTCTCTTCTAATTTCTAAGTCTAAGGCTCTTTCTCTACTAGCAAGCATAAGAAGCAGAAGTATTTTTTGCATGTTCGCATTGTGAAATTGTGATTCGTGAACAATGTAGCATACCCTTTGTCTTTCACCAGCAGCTTGGATATGAAATCCCTCGCATCTTCCGAGATATCATCAAACGCCTCGTCGTCAAAGTCGTACTTCCCGATGGTTACGTTTGACATTGTCTGGATGTCCGTTTCGCCCATGAACGGCGAGAGTCCCGAAAGAAGAACATATCTTTGGTTGAAATAAATAGTTTAGACCTTATAAATTGACTTTAAATATTTGAAGATAAAGTCAGCTGTATTACGTTATGACGCCGACCGACCACAAATCTGTCGCGGGAGAGATTTCCTCGAATGACACGCATTCTGGAGAGACGAAGTCTGGAGTGCCAAATAAAACCTGTTTCACAGAAGGAAGTTTACTTGGTTTAGTTTGCTTTCCTTATTGAGCGGGCATGGGAATCGACAACGGAAAGAGAAAAGCTTCGAGCTCAACTGTACGGTACAATAATGATTCATAAAATACAATGACATTTTTGTAGCCATATGCATTTTACAAAAATGTCAAATGTAGACAGTTTCGCATACAAAAGGAAGTTTCAAGTAGTAAGATGTCCAAATGTGCCTTACAGAAATTTATATGAATTAATGCATTCTCAAACGCACGAGTGTCATCAGGCAAGATTTTGCTCACTCTAAACAAACTGAATTGTTCTTCTGAAGCGCGCAAGAATTGCTAACGGAATTTGCACATAAAAATATGAAACTCATTCGCCTGTTGCCATGTTGTACAAAAGACGTCCGTCCATGTACGTTACATAATTTTGTCAGTCATCATCACATTCAAGACAGCATTCCTTCTTCTCCCGTAACCCAATCCTCACACTTCCAACACACTCCAACTGAAGCTGAGCACACTCCGAGCTCGTGGCCGATTGAATCGTATTGAGCGTCGAGTGATTAACGGCAGGCTGGTAAAAGTGTGCGACGGGACAAGGAAGGGATGCATGGCTTGGAGACAAAAGCGCACTAACCTGTAATTTCTTCTTTGGATCGTAGAATCGAGCCAGCCCAAAGTCAATTATTTTGATACGATTCCCATTTTTGGAGAGACACATGACATTTTCCGGTTTCATATCCAGATGTATGATGTTCTTGGAATGTATGTACTCGAGCGCCTCGCAGATCTGACGAATGAAGACTGCACATGCCCGTTCGGAGAGGACGAAGTCGTCTTCGATTACACGATCGAAAAGCTCCCCACCTCCAACCCTGCAACGCGAGTAAATTATGATCAAGAAAAGAGAAAATGAAAATGTCACATCATCATCAACTCAGACCAGTGCGGAATGAATAATCATCGTTCCTATGCACCGTACTCGCTCGGCCACGCAACTAATCCTGCTTAATCACTGCGCAGCAGTCTGCCTTGTCCTCCTACATGCTCGACTCGTCGTCTGTCTCGAATAACCTGCTCGTGCTCCTGCAGTAGCATTTAATCCCTCGTCATAATTAAATCATGCCTCTTGTCGCAGCCTGTTCTTCCTTTATTCTTGTTTGCTGCTCATTGCTGCAATCTGTGACATGTGTCCACCGAACATTGGTCATAATAATTGATTGATTGATTTAGCATTATCAAATTATAACGGCAGTTCGACAAAAGGCTCGAGCCTCGTCACTCGGCCATTTGCTCGACTCTTCCTCATGACTTTATTCGAACGAATCGGCTCTGCTAATACTCTTAATTTCCTTACAAGATTCCTGCTGTAAAGAGCTTAAAGGACATCAAGCGAATAATTGTACTTCAGCCTGATTGCCTTTGACACTTGATGAAAGCCGAAATAATGTCCTTTAACTTCAAACCAAGCCTGCTTGTTTACCGTCCGGCTTTGGACCGCTTTGTTTCATTCATTCATAACGACAGCAGTAATGACTCAACTCGGGCTTCATGTCAAAATAAATTAGAACAAGTTGAAGTTTAGTACACAAAAAAGAAAGAAAAAATGTGCCAATGTCAAATCATAAAACTGAGTTGCTGTGCAACTCAACTCGAATTACCTACTTTAATTTTTTAAACGTAAAACTACCAAGTGTTTCACTGCATCGTGCAAAATTCTGGCATTTTCCGTACATGTCATCATTCCATGGTGAAATGGTGTGCTGAGAAGAAATGCAACATATTTGTACCTGCTCAATGTACGAAGGAAGATTTCGCTAACTAGGCCTCTATTAGCATAGTTCACATAAGCAGGCTAAAATTCGTAAACATCTCACAACTCTCGTTGTGGTATTCTTAGTCTTGGCTCAAACAAAGTTGCGCGGTGCTGAATAACGTGGAGACAGACAAAGTTTCCTAGTTTTTGGCCCTCGCCCAAATAAAGAGATTTTTTAATCTTGCCAAAACACAAGAAAAATTAACCTTCTGCATTCGTCTTTATAAAAAACCTATTTCTGTGTACTGCGCTTCAGCATTTAGAAGAAAACTTCGAAGCTTCCTCAACAAATTCAGTTGTGATTGCAAAAGAACGCAAGTAGGCGTTTCAATGGGCCACACTGCCCAAACTCGAGCCATTGTGCATCCATCGTGCACGAGCATCGCTTGATTGATAATAGTATCAGAAGCAATGATCTGATTCGCTTTTGATATGAGTATGAATAGCGTCATGAGTCTTGGGCTCGTAGTTCTTTCTTGGCCACTGTTTCGCCCTTTGCTCGTGCAGGCATTCAATTCAGTGGTGCGCAACACATGAATGGTTTGATTATATAACCTTTGCGTTTGTTTTATAAAAGCCCAAACTTACAGCTCAAGGACTAAGCAAGTCTCCATTCGATCCACGTCTTCAATGGCGTCAAAAAGCTGAATACACTTTGGATGTTGCAAAATTTTCATGATTTCGACCTCTCGCTCGACATTTCGCTTCTCTTCCTTCTTTCTCGTGGTGACGACTTTGGCTGCTAGTGTGAGACCAGTCGCTTTGTCACGGCATCGGTACACCCGCCCAAATTTGCCCCTGTTGGACAAATTTACAAATGAAGCTTCAAATTATTACCAATTGCTATACAAATCCAGACACCAGCATCTGGTGGGTTTGCAGATCCATCGACTTACCGTCCTACTTCGTCAAGAATCTCATACGATTCCCGTATCGAGGCATTACGTCGTATAGACACATCGCGGTACGGAAATGTGGGCTCGAGTTCTGAAACGCAATGCAGAGGAAGATTATGATAATATTTGCACGGTGCTAATGTGGAGGCCTAAGGTAAACAAATCTTCATCGTCAGACAGACACATTTTTGAGACCTGTTCCGTATTCAAGTTCAAGAGCGCTGCAATCTGCAATTTTTGCCCGAATGCCAATTTAGTTTGTTCGTCGCGAATCGATATCGTCGCGGCATTCCAGATCCATGCCATGGCATCCTTGGCATTCCAAATTCATGGGATCAGAATGACGGACAATGTGGACGTAGGATAATGACATTAAAATGTTGACGATGGTCAATCACTGTTGCTGCGTTACAAAGGAAAACTTCACACTAAATCACCTAATCGAAGCTAACCTTGCATTTTAGAATTTGCATACTCTTATTATAGAGATGATAAATGCTGAGGATACAACACGCTGAACAATGGAAAGTATTCACGCAGGATGTGCTGCATGACAACAATGCGGAGGGGATCCATGGACCACGGACTCCACATTCACGGTTTGATTTTTTCTCATGTCGCAAAAAGTCGCAAGTCGCCAAAGTCTTTAAACCAGGAAATTTTATGTTCATGTGCTAACAAAAGACAAGCATGCATACATTAAGACAACAGACCCGATCTTGTTCATTCCCTGAGATGAATTACAGTTCTGCGTGGAGAGCGTCTTGAGAAAGACGTGCTACTGTGGTGGTCAGAAGAAAGGGGAATAAAAGATTGCGCATTCTTGCCATTATGCTGATAAATAAAGTAAACAAGAGTAAAAAGCAGTAACGCACATTTTTGCGTCTTTTGTTTGCGTACGCGGAATACAAAGAGTGAATTGAGAAAGAACAGACGGGAGAAAAAGTCTCATTGTTGGTGCAAGCCGTATTAATGAACATTAGACTGTCACAGAGTCATTCATAACGCGGAGAATCATTTACCTCAGAAGAGCAACGATGAGACGATGTTAGCGACGAGAATAATCTTGTTATGCACAACTCAGTTGGACAGGAGTGCAATAAGCTCGCACTCACAATAGCAACACAGATAGGGAAACGGCATATGCATGAATGAGGTGGATTTTCTGGGCTTTAACTGTATCCGTACATTTATGGTGCATATAAATCCACTTACCATCAATAGGATCGGACTCGTCTACAATAATCATTTTGTGCCCGTTCTGGTACAGTTCTTTTGATCCGCTTTATTTCTTGAACAGCTGAGCCAGGAAACAATCCAGAACAATTGCGGCTACCTCAACGCACGAGACACGAATGTCACAAGCCACGTTGTCCTGGCCGATTTTGCAAATAACGGTTGATGTTGATGGGGCGAAGCGAGACTCCAATTCTGCAATGTACACAGAGACAATCTAAAATGGTTTAATTTAATCAACATAACATCGCAATTCCTGCGCTCACGTGAAAAAAACTCACTTGTAGATCATTAAGTAGGCCTAAATATAGGACTGAGTGTAAACATGAAACTGCTCAACTCTGAATTTATTTTGACTAACAAACACTTCACCACACACAGTAGTGTTTAATTATGATGCACGTTTGCCTCGTAATCACGTAGGATGTTGTGTAAAGAATAGTAGTGCAAAAAATGTAGGCAAAGGGCCAATATCACTGCTGCAAATTTGAGTTGATTCTTGAGTCTGCTTCGGTGCTCATTTGACATAAAAACGAATTCTGTGTTATGTCTCACAAGCTCGCGTAATTGTGGAGTCAGCACCAGACACAAACACAACATTACACAAATTTGGTAATCTCAATTTTCAAAATCCCATTTTCAGCGAAAGGCTTATTAAAACCCAACCGTAAAAAAACTTATTGCCAAAAACTTTGGTTTCAGGCTAGACTATGATACCATCAATCACATAGCAGAATTGAATTGCTACAGCTTAATTATTCCGAATCAGCCTGCGTGCAAAACTCTGATTAAACGACAAGATTGAAATATTTTCTCAGGAGAGGAAGCTTTCAGAGGTTAGACATGCAAAATGTAAAGGATGAAAGGCATAAAGTATGTTGGGAAAGGCACGAGCTCGCTTCACAGAGCAATATTGACTATTCATGAGCCACGTTAAGTGCAGTTACGTAAGGTTGTGTCAGGTCTGTTTTAACAACAGATTCGCTTTTAATAAAACCAAACTGTCTCTGATAAGTGTTAATGCGTTCTTGTAGGACAATGCAGCTTTTCACACCCCGTCTCCTGACTGCAATTGCGGTAGCACCTGAGAGTCTTTTCATTATCATCTCCTCGAAGTCAAAGCCTTTCTCCGACCTCTACACAGTTCCTCTGTCGCTATTACACGCATTGCTCAGTCTTTGCTCTTAAGTGGGCAGTGTTGAACATGTACACGTTATACTTTATCACTAGTGAAGCATGTTGCATGTAACTGATAAAATTATAGATTTTCGGATTCCAGGAAAGGTTAAAGGAATAAAACAAGTGCGTCAGCCGGTCCAATAAAATACGTCGTACTTGATGTAGCATCGGATTAACTTTTTATTTCGTTCTGAATCTGACATCACGCAAGCAGAAACTACCGCTTCACTGGAAAGCACGCATTGTCCAGAAGTTTTCATATGCTGCTAGTCTTGAACTTGTCCGAATAAGAAAAATGCCAACTGAATAAGTGCTTCGTGACAACTCTGTCCCTAATCAAAGGCCAGAATTGTGCACACTGTGCGACCTATACTGTTGCCTATTTGGTATACCCGACGACGAGCGTTGACAGTATACAGGCCAGCTACGCATATTGTCATTAAGAATTATGTACGCATACTCATGACAGTCGTGTCAATTACACGTACATTTCACGGCTAAATTGCACACAAGGAACCATTGCGTTCTGCGTGATGGAGCAAGGAATTGATTCGCATGAGATCGAACAAAAGACATTCCAAATATGCACGTAGCGAATCTCACATGCTCAAATGAATTTCCAATGAATAACAAAATGGCAAATTGTACAAGAGTTTAATTTGCGAAGTTGTCATCGCGCGCATTCACGCATGTGCAGTGCAGATGAGAAACGAGTCACAGTCACTTGCAAAACTTCGAGACCCAAAAACAGCTGTGCCGCACTGCACTATTCTAATTGCGGCGGTCGTAACTAGACCAAAAGCCATCTATCATATTCCACCATGAAATAATAAAATACACAAATGAATAACTTTTCAAGCATCTCATCTTCATGTCGCACTCACGAATGCGTGCGATGCAGGTTGGATTCAGATGAAAGAAGCGCAGTTATTTCTTTGAACCAGTATAATTATTGCACCGCCGTGCACTGCATTGAGCTGCAGTATTATTAATGCCAAGTGGAGCTCTAATTTTGAATTTAAGTCTGTAGCTCATTTTTCGATCTGCGTCTTGAGGCCTCGGTCGTGTCGTTTAGTAGTCAGTCCGAAGCGAAAGAGGTACATTTTATATTTCATTACCCTTGATTCTTTGATCCAACTAGCGTAAGATGAAACTGAGGATGAAGTGTGTTATTACAAATTTAAGTACATGAAAGGGCAGTAAGACGCAGTGAGCATAGACACAAAGGGTTGTCATTAAATTCGTACTTGAAGGATGGGTTGGGTCACTCCTAATTGCAATTATTGAAATAAATGACACGCATGCACGTATTCGGAGGAAGAACACATCTCTCATCTGCTATTAATACAAATAATTAAGAATAATCAAAGTGAATTAGGGACCCGTGCTTAATGCCGTAATATCTTCATTTTGTCATTACTCATCTTCCTCCATCGCCATCATCCCTCACCGCGATGGTACTCGCATAGAATGCAATGCAATCCTGCATAGCCGCAGCCAGAAAGACAGTCTACTATCCTGTAGATGCAGATCATTATCACCGAAGAATATCGTACCAGTGTTGAGTGTCAATGTCTCTACCACGCCGAATGCCTTTATTCGAGGGCTCACCGTAATAGAAATATAAATACAAATATTATGACGACAACAATGCCCCTTCGCCTTGTGTTTGCATCTATCTGCTGATGAACACGGAACATGAACCAAGTTTATACTGCATTGTCGTTCAACTAAAAAAGAAAATAATAAAATAAGCGTCTTTATTACTCATTAAAAGTAATGTAAATTCCTCTCTGTGCTATTACGGTTCATTTCCTTTCCGCGTTCATTAATTCCCCTTTGAAATCTCAATATTTCCATTAACCAAACACACTGAACGCATAATTAACAGCGAGGAGGGTTCAACTTGCCAGCGCTTTGAAACTCTTACAACGGCCTTGCGTTGTCTTGCCTTCCTGAACACACAATCCCAGACTTTCGACACCGGGCACTTCGTCGCAATCACACTCGGTACCCGAATGTGGAAGCGACATTTTAGAGTTCATAAATTCGTCGCACACAAGCAGTCTCACGTTAGCACTAATTTCTGGCCGGGAAATTTGACATCGAAGGACCAATACGCACACGAAAGATTTGACACGGAACACGCCCGATCATTCTAAGTGCGTGTGAAACTGCTCTCACATCGACAAATCAGGAGAAACAAGAAATGACATGGCAAAGGTGAGATTTTTCTCGTAAAACAATTACGACCGTACCTAAGAAGAGGTTAAGAGTGCAAATCGCACAAATTGCTTCCTTGTGGAAATCATAATTATGAAACTCGAGGTAACACGACATGAAAGTGCGAGTATTTGGATATTCGGTAATTTGTATCGAGTCGGTGAGTAATACAAAAAAGACCAAGGCGATATTCCGAGGAAGGCTGTTCGTGTGAGGCATTTCTAAATTTAGTCGGGCTGAGAACACTTCCACTCTTAACAGCTCGTTTCAAAATTTGTACATTGCTCAATTTTATTGACTCTTAATCCTCGTAAGATTACAAGATGGGAATTGCTAATGCCATAAAACACAAGAATGTCATGCTCTCTCCGTGGTGCAAATGATACCACCAATTTAGCGTGAGATCGAGCCGGGGCGCTCATAAAAGTTCCCACAACAAAATTTAGCTTCTCAAACAGATACCTACTTTGGACATCCAATTAAAACACATTAAACTGGGTTAATAACTTGCAGTGAACGGAGTAGAAAATGAAATGCGGTGTGTTGCAACAGAGCACCTGATTTGTTTGAGTATGACAAATAAAATTCATGACTTCCAAACGTACGAGAATCTGTCTCAGGGCATTTTCGGCTTGTCGCGTTGTGTGCAAAACCGTCGTACTTGACCATTCCGCACATCACACTTTGAGGGTTCACTGCAAATTAATTGAATTTCTGATCGGTTCGATTACATTTGCCGACTTTTAGCGAGCTGTTAACTTGCATGTTCCCACCTGCCGCAGCGGCATACGCGATCCGCAAAGGATGCAAAAGTTTCAATTTGGGATTTCTTCACACCTTAATTAATTCACGCTGCTGTCATCCTGCAGGCTCCGACTCGAAACGTAAAATCCTCTGAACCTTCAAACACTTGTAATTGGTTCGCAAATGTAAAATATATTTTATTGCGTAATTGCTGTGAAATCATGACAATTGTCTTTCGAAGAACAAATTGTAGATTTGGTTTCAAGGAAAAATGAACAGAAAAGAATTGAGCCACGGCTTCATTGTGTGATTGGAGAATTATGTGCCTGAATTAGATACGTTCTGATTTCATGAATGTGTGAACATCGAACAAATGAAATGAGACAAGAGGAAGAGAAGAGAACAGAGATGAGGAGGTACCTTACAGTAAATTTCATGTTGGAATGAGCCGAGGACAACGAATGAGGATAAGATCGTATAATCGTAATTTAGTGTACCTATTTTCGAGAGAGAACCATAAAACTATAATTACTCGACTCGGCTTGAGAAAAGAACGAAAAAGAAAACCTTGCCCTTAAACGCTGATAATTAGGAAAGCCATTGTTTATTGTTGCCGCCGTGTTGATGTGGTGCAGAGAAAACAGAAACACTGGTCCGTTTGGGCGAGTGTTCCTAAATATTTACATAAAATTCAAAGCATGAGACATAAAAAGTTTGTTCGCTATTCTTCCGTGTTCATTGGAGCATAAAATTCATGTCTCTTTAAAAATGCCATAAAATTAACCAACCAAACGATGACAAAGACCCCGAAACACCTTGCTTAATTGGTGGAGAGAGCGCAGAGGATATGAAATCGCAAGAATCGTAAATTATTAACACGCATAAAACATCAACGCCATAACTCTAAAACTCTTGCCTTGCAAAACAGAATTTAGCATCTGCATTTGTATGACGAGAAGTCAAGAAACGAGAGGATGAGGCTCTGTCTCAAATACGCTTCCATATCGTCATCCTGTTCCGCAGATCGCTGCTGCTGTTACAAATAACTGAATAACTCGAATCATTTTCGTATGAGGATTATTATTACGGATTTCCAAGTACATGCTAGCCGTGCCAGTCTGAACACTCCTTGAATTGCAATTATCACGTAATCACTTGTTGTGCATATATCGCATCATTCATCGCACGAATTGCGTATTCAATTTTTAGAAGGTCTTTGCTATTTTCCTCTTCTCCGCATTTCGCATTTCTCTTTCACGTCACACTGAAAATCAACTTCCTTCTTTTAAATCAAACTCCAAATATTTTGATATTCTGCGCATTCCGCTCATTGTTATAGGATTTGGAAGTTGACTTTGACTTTATTACCAGAATAGTGTTATATAAAATGTGGTCTGAACCATTTGAGCAGAAAGAAATAACACTGCGTTTGTTTAATAACTGTGAACTGTAAACAGTGTCGCATTTGCATAATATTTGCAAAAACTGCGTACAATGCTATACGGCGATAAGTCTCTCTTATGGCTCTGCTTCCTTTTTGCCTGCACAAAGTCAAGTGGACTGCCCAAAGAAACGTCGTCTTGGTACGAATTAAAAGTCTGCAAACCTTGCCTGAACCAATCCTCTTTTGTCTTCCGTTTTAGATTACTCGGTCCTCAGTCAACTCAAGCCAAGCTGTAAGCACGTGGAATTATGCAAGGCGTCGACCCGCAATTAGTTTCGGATTATGCAGTGTTCTTGTCAAACATAGCGCAGAGTTGAGGAACGCGGTGAACTTGACTTCTAAACTGAATTCGCAACGCACACGCGTTAATTCATGTTGTATGTATGAATAAATTTGCAAGTACTTTAGATTCTGAAATAAATCTCGTGTGATAATCGCATGATCCGAGATTGTGGAGGAGACTCTATTCTAGTATTCTCGTATCAAGATCCGAATGAAGGTAGATAAATCATGCTAAATTTAAGGCAAATGTATGGATGAAGGTATAATTTATTCGTTTTTGGAGAAAGTTATTTAACTACATGCTAAAGGTTAAGGCTACTTGTCTTGTATTTAAAGTGTGGGGTGATGGACAGAGAAGAGGATGAGCTGCAGTGCCCGTTCAAACGGACGTTACTCATTCAGATAATTTTTTAAAACCAATGAATAATCTTAGTTTTGTCTCCGTCATTAAGCTTGAGGTATTATGATTGCAGTGATTTTCCCATTCAACTTAAAACTCACTTTCATTTGGCTCCATAAACAAGTGTGCATGTTATAAAACGAAATTAAGAAAATAAATAGTGCCAATATGCGTGGCGAGGGTGCATCCTGACTCTTTCTCCTGACTGCAAGGTGGCCCCGAATTGCTTCACGTCTCCGAATTCCGCATTCTGCGCTTGAGAATTTGAGACTTCACAAGCCGATGAATGAGCTACATATGAAGTGTGAGGAGGAAGCTGAGATGGGACATTCTTGGAGGTTTTTGGTGAGATACCAAAAGGAGAACAACAATCGGAACCCCAGCACTACCACTCTTGAGTGTGTGTATTTGGCATTTAAAGTGCGAACTCGAGACGATTGCTATAAATATAACTCTGAAATTGAGCGTTTCAAGATTTCAAGTGTTTCCTTGTAAAAATTAATCTATTATTGTACACTTGCTGAGCGTTCATGAGAGAGGAAGCACAGGATGTGATAAATCATATGGGCCAAGGCATCATTCACAGCCCCGCAGGTTTGGGAATGGAAAAGTACGTTAAAATATCGTGCAAAGTTTTAAAGCAAACGAAAAAGAAGGGTAAAGTGTAAAGACTTACGAACCCTTTCTCCGTAGCTCAATTGATGTGAACGATGACAGGCAGGCAGGATTTTCTGAATTGCTGCGGTCCTCTACTTCTCTGCCTGAGACGCTTCACCCAATAAAATACTTTCAGGGCACTTTCTGCTCACGTAAATCTGTCTCTCAGCGTATTTTTCCAAGTAACTTTTCAAAAATGTCACACGTCGGAGTGCACGTCGAAGAAGTTTTCTACCTTCGAACTGACGAGGCACTCGTTCACACACAGATTAAAATGTATTGTGGCAGAGCAGTTCTTTAATTGGGCGGACTGAATTGGTTTCTATATTTATAACTCAAAATCAAAGACGTCCTTTAATATGATGCTCGTGTACGCCGATCTTTGCTTGGCATAATGACAAGAAAAGTTGGACTGGGTTCTTATCAAAATTCCTCCGACTATCTGACGCTTCTAGAACACGCCAGATTTAATCCGTAAATAAAACACAAACGCTTCTCGATTCGGACTGAGCTAATAAGATTTAAGTTGAGACTTCATGCTTTAAGCGGGGCAAGCTGATACAAATCCAGCGTCTAACTCTTCTGCCGCCAAGAGTCGCAACCTCGAGGCTTGTTAGCCTCAATTGTGAGGGCAATCTTACTGACAAATTTAATTCACGTTAAGGACATCGTTAAGTAAAGATAAGCGCAAGTTTTGCGGATTACTAACGGTCCGATGCGACTTGTCTGAGCCTCAGAACAGTAATGTCTCAAGTAAATTTCGCGTCTGAAACTTACGTGACTGTTTCACACACCGAAGCCTGCAGCCTGCAAATATGAGACATCAGACAATCTTGCCGTTGTACGTAAAGCCAGCCTACACACGCCTGACTTGTAGTTGAACGTGATAGCGTAGCGTATGCATCACGGACAACTCTGTGCAAATCTCGTGTGAGGGATACAGTTCTCCAATCGAAAATGTGAATATACACAGGTTTGCTACAGATTTGGTTTCCTGCTGCAGTGAACCAACAGTGCGGTGCGACGAACTGGAGCTCTTGATGACAATATGATGCATCCCAACATGTGCAAAATTGAAATTTCACCTTCGCCTAAATTAACACGGTATATTTGCAATTAGTGTGGTTTCAAAGTAAGTGCAGGTTATGGACACAATGATTTTACTAGTTTAAATACTAACACGGGCTTGGTATGACAAAATTGCTTTGACAGAAACCTTGACGCTTCATCGCGGTGGAGGGCGCCTGGATTGCTGCGGTTGAGCCGGAAAATGCCACAATTTGCAATAGGCTTGCAAACATTTGACCCATAAAATCGTAAAATTTTGACAGATAATGTAGGAATATGCTTATGCTTATTACTTAGTGTAGCAACGTAGTTAGTTGTAGATTAGTTAAAATGTCAAAGAGCAACGACAAACGATTCGGTCTTGCTCTTCACTCAATGATCTAAAACTAGTTCAGTCTTACTCTCCACGTCGTCGAGTCAAGACGGTCGCTCTCTGTTAATGT
>WIXG01000410.1:0-61904 GCA_009869945.1 Mesaphorura yosii | reverse complement strand
CACGGTTTGCCAATTCTGCCAACTCCGACTCCTCCGTGTTCGTTGTCGCCAATTTTTGAATTTGTGGATACGAGATGTGGACCGTAAAAATGTCTCGAGCGACCGGAGAAGGCAAAGCTCGCAAAGAAGATACACGTGACCTGCAAAATATTAGGCGCCATGTAATGAATTTAGTTAGCGGGAACTTAATTTTTAAAATTGTGCTACGAATTTTGAATTCTTACGCGCGTCCAAATAGTCGTCTGGCAAATCCCGTAAAAACTGAAACACGTTTGGGTGCGAGCCCAAGTAGCGAGCACTTTCGCCTTCTCCAGAATGGCGCGCAGGTAGACATCAGTTGAGGCGAGGTCCCTGTTTGTCTTTACAGCCACTTGCAGGGGGCGTGGTCTAAAAAGTCGCGATACACGATCCCGTTGCGACCCGAGAACTTCATTATAGTCAATGCCAAAGTCTTTCACCAGCAGGTCGAGACCGGATCCAAACCCTCGGAGCAGCAGCGGCTCTTTGCTGGAGGTATTTTGGTGCTGCAGCGCTGATAGAAGCTTATTTACATGTCTGGACGATGACTGGACTGCCGGACAAATTATAAATCCTATCTATCTTGATTGTTGACCGTTTTGACGGACGTCAAGATTTATGCCTAACTTCTTTCTGACAAACAGCAGCTAATCATCCTAAGGCGTAACGATGACATAGTCAAACGCACCTTACGCAATAATAAAATGATGCAATGCCAATGTCAACTCTTAACTTATACATTCAAAAACAACTGCATGCAAATTCTGGGCACGGCGCCAATAGCACAACGACAAAATGAGAATGAACTTATATATGACTAATATGTGCGAGGCTCTGACATTGTCGTCTTAAATTGCAACTGTGATTTCGTCACAAACAAATTCTTAAGCCTAATATTCTGAATGTAATTCACCGATGAGTTTACTCCCCAACGAAGCTAGTTCACGGGAACAAACTCTGCACTTTAATAACTCAGGACGCCGGTGTATGGATTCTTCACTATGCACAAATTGATTGTTATTCAAGCAAAACTCAAAAATTCAAAACGGAAATTGTAAAGCAGTTTTTAAATTGTAAAGCATTTGAAGCAAAAAATGAAGTAGGAATTGTCTTTCCACATGATGTATTTCCAGCACTCCGGTCTCAATTTACCCCCAGAACGACCATTGCACGGGGTTTTTGGTCGTTGTGGCGTTGACCGTCGGTGGCTTCTGTGTGGTTGTCGCATTGGTCGTCGTTGTTGGCTTTTTTGTTGTCTTAGCTGTTGTGGTGGTGGTAGTGGCTTGGGTGGTCGTGGTTGGAGGAGGCCGCCCGAAATCAATATACGAAATCTGGTCCTGGTACCAAGTGGAATAGCCGCCCAGCCCCCCAAACATGTAAATCCTGTCCAACCTCGGAACGTACACGTACGCTGCGTTTTTGATGTACGGATAGTCATCGATGAAGACCTGCGCGGCTGTCTGTGCTGACGGATCGAATCGCCCTGCCGCACGAGCCTCGAACACGTACACGGCGTCCTCAGCGTCCACGTACACGGCTGCCGGGGCGTCTGGATAGTAGGGCATGTGGGTCGTGAGCACAGTCGCATTCCCGCTCGTCACGTTGTATTGCGTGATTTCGTTGCCCATGTTGTCAATGTAGTACGCCACATTACGCGAAGTGTCCCAGACCCCAGCGCCACGTGACTTGCACATGGGCATGGTCGCCACCCGCTCAATCACGTTACTGCTCGAGTTGTAGCGCAGAATGGAATCGATGCAAGAGCCCGCGTACCGGTCCTCCCCTCCCATCACGTAAGCCACTCTCGAGACAGGGTCCCACGCTGTGCCAAACTGGTCCAGGCCAACAGGGAGACTGCTGACCACCGATGACGTGTTGGCGGCCGAGTCAAAAAGCGTGACGTCAGCGATGTAAGTCTGCACACCGTTGTTGTTGGTGAGACCGCCCAGGTACACGACCTGGCTAGCATTGGCGCCAAGCGCGGCTCCGCCCCATTCAGCTGAGACAAAAGGCCCCAGCACCTCCACCGTCTCATTCTGCAGAGAGTACTTCCAGACCTGATTTTGGTACGGGCCTGCACGCGCATTAAATCCTCCCACCAAGTAAATTGAGTCGTCTCGATCGTCGTAGATCGCCTTCAGATTTTGGGCTTCGACGGGCAGCGTTGCAGTGGTCAGCACCCATTTGGGATTCCCCTGGCTATGAACGACGATCGCCGCGCTGCTGAGGAGCAGCAGCAATAAGGACACGGGCAGGAATTGCATTGCGTTGGGCAAGTTTGGAGACCTGCTGGAGGCTGGTGGTTTTAAAGGTTGTGCCTGGTGCTCACGAGACGCTAGTTTGCAGTCGTCGTATAGCTGGCGTGACAATGGAAAACTCTGCATGAATGGTGCGTTCGATTTTATTTGGGACAGCCTGAAACCGGTCAAGTCTAGAAATTCCAGTTCCAGTAAAACACGTGCGCGCGTGTATTGTTTGGCAACTCTCGCCACAGACACACATTTGGAAGAATGAAATTGAGTACACAATTCAGTAACAAAGTTTCAAGGTCGCATCAGCCGATTGTGAGTACACTTTATTTGTGATTTTCACGCAATAAAGGAATACATAATGAATCTGGGATCAGGAACTAACCTGGAATCTGGCCTGGATCTAACAGAAACATTTGCAGTGTTCGTTGACACATTCGAATCTGTTGAATGCACGTTCAGCGCAGGCATGTGCACAGCCAGCGTTGGAAAAACCACCGCAGAATCCAGAGAAGCAAATGTATATGGTTCTTTGAACATGCTTGTATGGGCATAAGTGCTTGATTTTGTAGTGTAGTTTTTGCATTTTTTCCGTGTAGACGGTCGTCTGACGTGTGTTCCATCAGTCAAGCATTCAGGCATGACATCTCCTGGAGAATCAGACAAATCAGGTATTTATCGGGTCGGTCAAAAGGAAATCATTCTACACACAGGACGCACGGTTTCGTTGGAGGTGGAGTCCACGTTTACACGCTGCTTAGACCTCTTTTTCTTTCGTATTGCAGATGTCGTTCTCCGATTGCCTAGACTTTTGCTACTGGAAGGACACCCGTGAGATAGAGCCTGGAACACTCTCCGTCAGTGTAAACAAAAATTGCGAAGGGCGGAAGTCTCTCTCTCTCTGATAGCCGAAACCAACCCGAGATCAAAAGAGATTTTTTTCAAAGGCTTTCTTGTTCTTTAATATGAATATTCATTTGAGAGTACGACAGAGCAAAAGCAAAAGTACGCGTGTATGTATCAAATTATGAGCGCACGGGCCATTTGTGCTTGAGGATGAAATGAATGCAATGCAGGTGGATAGAGCAAGAAAAGCACAAAGAAAAAAGAAAAGAAGAGCGGTAGACGAAAGGCGGAAAGATGGCAGACACGAAAGAGGAGCAGAGCAAATTGCGAAAAAGGAAAAAAGTACAAAAGAGAAAGAAAGATGAAAGGCGTCTTTCCAGCCAGGCGTAATCATCGTTTTTTTCTTTTCTCGACTGGAACAATAAAAAAAAGTATCATATCTATTGCGCCGTTTTCTATACTCGATGTCAAAAAAGCCGACCCGCTTGCGCTTTCGATCAGCATTACCATAGCCCTCGGAGGAGTATTTTGAATTTGCATTGAGCCAAACATCTTTTGATCTTCTGCACTTCTATGACGCAGAGCAAGGAGTACCGTTCTGAACTGATCAACCTGGGATTTTGATTCGAAATTCGACGCCATTCCAGACACACCCGAGCCTCTTCCTGTGCCGGGGAATCAGCCGAGAGGAATTTACGAAAAGGAAATCAGCCAGCGAGTTGAAGAAGGAAAAGTAAAGAGTTTGAGGTCATAAAAATTTGAAAGAAGTCGCGGAGAAAGAAGTCGAAAGCCGACAGTCCCTTTCATCTTCTTTCAGATCTTTTCCTTCGCTTTCGCTGGCCGCCGACACGCGATTGTTTTCTGCCATGATCATTAACGAGTCTCCCCGGAAGAGAAACATGAAAGGGTTCTTGGAGCCCATCTCCTGTGCACAGGAAAGAGAAATCTTCTGAGAGAAAATTTTCGCCACGCCACGTGGTGGGACATACAATATTGAGGAAAAGTAGTTCCCTGCAAGCTGTGGCGTTTTGACCAGCGCCGGGACGTTGCAAGCGAGGATTTTCTCTTCACAGAAGAGTCACCTCTTTCACCGTCTTTCATCTCGCCGTCCGCATACATGCTTGTTTCTTGTATTCGGCGTTGAGCTGTGCGCCGGCTTTCTTTTATCTCCGCCATGATCAAAGACAAAACGGTACAAGCACAAGCACTACAATCAAAGAAAGGGCTCGAGATCAAAGGACGCAGCCGCACAGGTACTAATACTAAACACAGCACAGCACACAAGAGAGCGAATCATATTCGCCAATGCACAAGAGACACGACATGTGCTTTGCTGTGTTTTATTCCTGTGCTCCCGTGCCAATAACAAGCCATTTAGACTTAAGAGTGACACTTCAAAGGCGAATGACTCTTTCTTGCGCGAAAGGAAATGATTCTCTACCGCCGTCATTTAACCGAGTAATTAGCTGCGCGGTTCACGATTAAATTATGAATCTCACATGTGTGATGGGATGAGAGAAAGCCACACTGGGGCTAAATGCTAATGTGAATGAGGAATCTGTGCCGTGCAGTGCGGGAATGTAGCGGATGGTGAATGGAATGTGAGCAATCTGCCTGACCTGGTTATTTCACTCTCCGCTGCTTTCACCATCCATCCTCCCGAGGTCCGATTGTCTGCTGCTGGTATGAAACCCGTTCACTCCGCTGTTTACATCCACAGTCTCACAGCACCCGTCTTCCTTGTCGCACTTTCTCTTTTTCGTCTCTCGGGATCTCTCCCGACTGTGTTTCTGAAACTCAAGGGTAAAACGCCGCTGACAAGATTCGGTCCAACTCGCTTCTCGCTCGCATCCGGCGGAGTCTTCACAAATGGCGGGACGTGAAGGTAAGCCCGATTTCATACTTTTCACAGACATCGTGTCGCATGGTTTCTCGCATGCTTTCAACGGGCCGAGTACACGTGTTCTGCTCCTCTTCGCGTGCGATACAAAACAAAACAAAGCGGTGGCGGCCAACTTCGTTCTCTGATCCATAATCTCTCCGAACAATTGAACTTCCTGCAATAAAGGCATCATGGTGATGTGCATAACGATTTTAATATTCTATAGAATTTCAAAATTTTGCTGTGCCGTGATTCGGAATAGAGCTCATTATGATTTATACGGGGAACTGAGCTGAGTTCTCTTCGATGATAATCCCTCTGAGCCTATTCTCATTTGGTTCCCAATATCCCTTCTCTACAATTTTATAATGGGTCGCGACCGCAAGCGCAGTTTCGAATGACTTCTACTTACTAATTCTAACTTCTCTCATGTGAATTGTGGGCCTCGAGTCTCGATAATACTCAGCAGCAGATTGTAATCATCTCAAACCTTGTTTGTTGTGACTCTGAGCTCTACAGTATTCTGAGTATTCTTCTTAAAAACGAACACACAAACCCGGGTGGCGAAAGTGGAGAATGGAGAAAGCCAGCAAGCATGTTCTTCAGAACAGCCGAATTGTAAAATCTCTTGTATAAGAATGGCTGTGGTTCCAGTACAAATTCGATTCCTTCCGCTTCGGAGGGCGAACAGCGTGGAGAATTTCTCTCCGGCCGTTGCGTTCTCGTTATTTAAATTCAAAGTCCAGTCGAAAGTCGAAACACAAGTAACTGCGCTGCTATATGATTCATGGAAATTTCTTGCCATGCAACTGTGAACAAGAGGAAGAAAGCTGAAGAGTTCCAAATTCCTGGAAGCAAGTGGAAATTATGGAAATATTCATAACGCTCGAGAAAAATGATTCGATTTATGCTTGCCGTGGACGGAAGCGTGAATATTATTGAGTGGATTCCACTTATTGAAATTCGGGCATGTTTCGTATTTCCTTTTCGATCGAGGGTGCTTTTTTTATTGATCAACAAAGTTTCTAAAAGGATTCTCCACAAAATTCAATTCCTTCCACTCTAGTGAGAGTTTTTCCTGCGCGTGCAGCCAATTTGGCGAAGCCTCGCTCAGACGACTCAACCTCCCCCCCCAAACAATCCAACTTCCATAATTTCGCGAACACTGAGCCAATAATTTGAGAAATGTCATTTTGTTGATCTTCGACTTTCCTTCTCTCTCGAAAATTAAACTTGCGGCTTGCGACAAATTAAACCGAAGGCTTCTTGTAAACTGAAAACAAGTTTTTGCATGCTTCCCATTGAACTTGTCAACAACTTGACGAATCCCGCCGTGTATGAGTAATTTGTAATAATTTTTGGAATTAACTTTTAATCCTCAGCCGTTTTCTCGCTCGAGACGAATCGCGTGCTTGTTTACAAGATTTTGCTTGACACAACTTCTGATTTATTTTTAATTAAAAACCCGAGTGAGTCGACTCGAGAGATTTCTTGGGACTTGGGAGCTCCAACATTTTTCTTTACTTTACTTTTTAGAAAGTTAATTTGAATCCGTAGAAACTGGAATTCCGTGTGACGGAATTTCTTAATTCATTCGCTACAAGACAGGAGCAAGAAAAAATCTCTCGAGCGAGGGTAGCATTTATTAAAAAGAATCGTCCTACAAAAAAACGGAGCACTCCAAATTAATTGTTACTTGCGAATGCGAGCGAGAACATTTTTAATTTTGTATTTTAAATCTTTGAGGTGCTTGTCCCGTCCTTCTACTCTTTTGTCTTTTTGTTTTGCTCGGGGAAGAGCCGAATAATTAAATGTTCTTGAAAGGAGAGCAAAATTTTTTCGTAGAGCGCACTCAGCCCACGCCCTCACTCGAATTAATTGACTGAATTAAGAAAATTCGGAGAAATGTGTAAAAAAGTAAAAATCCCCGTGATCGATCGGTCCGACAGAACCAAAAGAAACCTCACGGCCAGCGGGCACAGCATGGCAGAGACATGCAATGAAATTTTGACAATACGTACAAACATAATGCAGAGAAGAGTGGCAGAATGCTTTCAATAAAAATGATGGACTATTGTCGCATTGTATCTTTCGGTTGTCCGAATGTGTACGTCGATTTCCATTCCCTGGTGGAAAACAGTTCGATTTTTTTCCTGTTTACGGTTCCCCACCCGACTGGCACGGACTCCGTTACCGTTCATGTGTAATAAATTCTCGCTCTTTTTCTTCGCCCGGTACAGCAAGGCACTGTATGCTGCCTGGAGACCAATATCGGCCCCACTATGAACACTGAGACAACGGTCGATGGCGATCCGGCGACGACGCGAACACGTAAGCCAAGTCACTTTTGAAAGTAGGTGCAGTTCGTTTGCAACAAATACTTGACCGCAAACAAAGAAAGATGATACAGCTCGTACCGGGCAGTGCGAGAAAGTCCAGATTGGTCTCGGATTACGCTTGGCACCCACTCGTTATCGGCTCGTTATGCACTCCAGAACAGCTTTAGGAGCTGCAGTGCTCACTGCTCGTTAAATGGGTTCTCTTCCCAATTTATGTGGCAAGAGAGTAGTAACCGTGAACTCCATATTCAAGGTGAAAGGGCGAAGACGATGCTCTGCCGCCCGGACAACGAGCAAAACGACGGCGCTGGCAGCCACGACCACGATAACGGAGATCCACTTCTGGAGGAGAAAGACCTGAACTGGCTGAACTGGAACCTGTTCCAGCTGCAGATAGTCGATTGCCTTTCCAAACCCGCGGCAGTGGCAGACGAGAAGGGAGAGGACAAGAAGCCCGCAGCTAGCTGTGAGTTTTCCTTCACGTTCTACGACCTGGACGGGGTTGATGACTCACCGACACCTGCAGCAAACGGGAAGGAGGCACCGGTACCGAGACTGCTGTCGAGGAATGTGAGTAAATTGTAATAGCTTTCTGGGTCTCGTGTGACTAATCCGTTGTGCTCGCTCGCAGGACATTGCCTCCCTCGTCCGCACCATATACGGGGAGTTGAGTGGCTCACTCACCGTGCCCCGCCTTGGAAAGAAGACAATCAGAGTGAGGGTCAGCGCGAGCGAAGTGGACGGAGCAGGTCCAAATGATAAGGGTCTTAGGATAGCGAAGGACAACGACAGCAGCAGCATCCAACGCCAGGCGAAGAAACACAATATCCTCAACTTCGAGTACAACGAACTGCGTGAGCTGCTGCAGATGAACATGGTCAAGAATAATGTGACTTGTTGGAGTGAAGCAGCCAATAAAGTGCGAGTTGGACGTCAACCTCCACCAGCACATCGTAGAATTGGCAATGTAGTTAAATGTAGACAATCAGTATCGTAAACAAGTTGATCCAGACATTTTATTACAATCGTAAGTGTACAAAATTCAATAAATTATGGTTTGTGAATGTCGGAAAAGTAGAAAAAAGTACTTAAAATTAACTCACACCTCGAGAATGATCTCGAAAACTTCGGTTACGAATCAGCTCTTGACACTCGGCTGAGATCAGGCTGAATTCTTCGGGATCTTTCAAAGAGTACAATAAATTGTATCGCAATTACAACACATTCAGTAAAAACTACGACACGGAATTTTTTCACTGGAGGACGCAACTTTTGAAAAAATACTCCAAAACGTGGTCAGTCATTAAAATATTCAAATAAGCAAAATAGAACAAAGACTTTTGTATTACTTATGTCATAATTCGTACTCATATCAAATTTTACGGGCCTGGGAACAAGCGAAAAATACAATGCATTTGCATACGATGGTGGACCTTATTCATGAGCTTCAGTATCATTGTCAAGAAATTCTGTCTTAGGCTGTAATGTCCGGCGTGTTCAGGTCTTGGATCCCCTCTTGTTCTACTCAAGTTGGAGCTCCTTCTAGACTTGAAAGACTTAAGTACAAAGGCTACAAACTTGATGTTCAAGTTCAGTTCAAGTCCAATTCACTGGTCTCGAGCATATATACGATGAAGGGGTAATGTACTTTCTGTGCAAAAAAGGGGTTAGGATAAAAATCACATTGCGGTGTAGTACCATTCTTTGAAAATAAAAAGTATTTCATTCATAAACGTTGAAAAAATATAATACTCTGAAAGTTTTCCATTGAATTGGTGTTTGGGTCTTGGTTCCACCGTCTGCCCCACCGAGTACCGGCGCACGATGATCCCACGCTCAAATTGTTCAAGATTTCTGCACTTGTGCTTCTTTGGGTTGCGGCCGTTTGCTCGAATCCCATTCTAAGCAAAGTCAGGATCACACGGGCATCCTCACTCCCTCGGAATTCTATCGGGGATCTCTTGCAGCGGAAAACTGCGGTAAGCTGCTCAGATTTTCAATGTGGCTTTATTCAGCATTTTGATTCTCAATCAATTTCAAATTCCCGTGTGTATGTGCACAGGTTATTCAGTTCGACATCCGCCTTGCCCACTGCACTTCCGCTCCATGTACTTTCACTCGGGGACACTTTTACAGCATTGGAGTGGACTTTACAACCCGTGACCGACGATGGAACCCATTCTTCCGCTCCATTCTTGTCCATAGCAGCGAGATCCAAGTGATCCAAGACGACTTGGACCTTCTGCCCGATATTTGCCTTGAGCCAAATACTTGGTGCACATTCACATACGACTTCACCATTCCTGGAGAAGGATTTAAAGGGGTAAGCGACGAACATAAGCCTAACCGGATCGCGCGCAAGCAGTCTTTAACTTTAGGCTCTTGTATTATCTGCACAGGACAAGGCAGAGCTCAGATTCAAGATCTATCAGAATATGGTTGCCGAGCTATGCGTCGTAATTCCATCAAACATCATCTAGGGTGAGAAATGATGGACTGGGACTTGGCACAGGTAGCATGTATACTCATACTCGAGAAGAATCAAACCAAAATTGAGAAAGTATAAAAGAAAAAATTGATTAACATTATATAATTAATCGTGTAGTGCCTTGAAGTTAGAATAAATTCAAGTATAATAGCATAATGAACTCTATTTATTCCAACACGTAAGTTAGTACTGATTTGCACTTCTTTGCAAAAGGAATCTGTAAAATTTCCATCGAAGCTTGACACAAAGCTATCAAATACACTCGGCTTTATGTCGTGCAATTAACTTGATAGCTGTTTACGTGTCCGATATGCGATTCTTTTGTAACTTTCCGTTCCTGAACCGAACTCGAGCTTCGCGTGCGTGCGTTAAATACAGACTCATCAGCCAAATTGTTAGCGCGAAAATAGTAAAACCGTCTCGAAAGAAACACGCAATTTTGTTCAAGTTGTATCGCAATTAATTTGAGAGCTCACATATATTTGATAGCTATACCTTATGATAATGAGAATGACGAATGGCAAAATCAAATGACTCGATCGAAATGAGAATCAAACTTCCCAAGCTCCCTTCTTGCATAGCTCATGAATCGAAGAGGTCTTGGAGTTTGGGCTATGACCAAGGCCCCCGGTAAATATTGAATCAGGCATTCACCAGCCAACAAAATGGACGCCAGCACAAGAAGGCGGCAGAAGATTGGGAAGATTCGTATCACTTCAAACTTCAATGAGATGGGAATCGGATTCATGCTGGGGTAAGGCACCTGCAGGCGTTTCCTCTCGAAGCGGACGCTGCGCTGGAAGTCTGTAAGCTCGAGATCAATCCAAAACTTGCAGCAGCGCATGCGAAATTAATTTGAAAGCTCTCTTTAACCTTTAATCACTCACGATGTTTTCAACTGAAACAAATTTCTCCCCCAAACAACGTTTCGAGTATACTATCTGCTCCGTAGTATAGTCTGCAGGTCGGCGCCCGGTACATGATGCTTCCCTCGCGATTTGGATCTGCTCCTCTGTCCACTCGGGCAATGCCGGGATGTCTTACAATAACCAGCAAAACATCCATGTCATCGATGTCATGAAATGGAACCTTGCAGCAATGTCAAGTTTCATTTGTCAAATGAAGTACTTATTCCATCGCACGAGAAACAAAAAGAAGACAAAGATACTGAAAAATACCAAGACGTTGATGTAATTACAACGGCAATGACGGCGGCAATTGCGGTCGTGTTTATTTGCATACAATTTTCAGCGAATCGCAATGAAGTCCCCGGCAGCAGTTCCCATCGTCAATGCATTGAGCATCTGCTTGACCGCATTCCTTCTCCCACTTAGCCGACTCATCATTGGTACACGTCATCGACTTAGCGTCGTAATCGTATCTCATGCAGCAGCGTTTAGTCTGGATGCATTGATCATCTTGACGTCCACATTCTGTTCTGCACTTCATTGTCTTCTCGTCGGATAAGTTTCCCTTACAGCAGGTTCCATCCTCAGTGCAGTGATCACCGTAATACCCGCATTTCGCCCATTTGGGCGTCTTCTCACCGCTGCGGTGTCTCAGCAAACGCAACAACGGGTGCCCCTTGATAAGGTTAGGTCTCTCCGCTTATCGCACCGAAGTCCGGGTCAGCAGTCCGAGTGGCGAGTACAGACATCTTGAAGGTGCTGGCAATAGTACTGCTGGCTGGTGTGAATCCCACCCACGCCTTCTAGGACCGACGCCAAACATTTGCGGAACGCACACTATTCGCTGCAGGTTACACGTCAGCGCCGAGCAGGAGTCGCTTTCACACGTGCATGCACGGCGATTACGTATGCAGTGCTTTAACGCCACCGCCAAGGCGCTGACTACCACGAAGAGAATGAGTGCGAGCTTGTGACTACCCATTGTAACCTTGGGATAAGGAATTGAGGCATAAGAATCGGAGACTTCACAAAACAAAAATGACGTGTAACTTACTTTTATAGGACTTACTAACTTAGGTCTGATAGATAAGCCCTGAAGCCATTTGTGTGCTCGAGAAGTCTGGTGCTCGGCTCTATTTATGTAGAATTTGTTCAGATTCTGTGTCTTTCCCTCGTGAGGCGGCTTTGTTTGTCTACATGAGCAGAGATTTGTCAGCAGTTTGTTGTAAACAGTAAACAACTGCAAGGTCGATACGTGCAAAATACAAAGCCACTTTGGTTGATCCTGCCTAACCTTAAACTTGCCTTTCATGAATACGTGTGATGACCTGATGGCCACTTGGAATCATACGAGCAGCAGATGTTATCTGAGATGAGAAGCCCAACTGCTTGCGAGGTCGAATAATTTCTTTTCCTGCAGATGAATGAATGAATGCACGTTTTCACTGGAGCGATGGTGCTGATAAAACATCTTCCACTCTTCCTCAATGCGAGGTTCACAAGATTTCACAAAAATGCTTAAAATTGCTGATAACGCACTTTCAAACTAATGACTGCACTCTCGTAACTAATGCAATGTGCAAATAGTCTGTTGTGAAGCCAAACTCACAAAGTTCGTGTTAGGTTAGGATTAGGTTTAGTTTAACCTCGCTTTCCTTGTATTTTGAATATTTCTCCTATATAGAGGCGCAGATCCGACTGAATTGACGTCACTTTGCCCGACGCTCAATTCGCACTAATTCGCGTCAGCATCATAATTCGAGGAAATCCTAAAGCCGCGGTTTTATTTAAACTGTGCGTCCTCGCATTGCCTTAATGCACCGAATTTCTCTTTTCAATAATGCATGAACAGATTCGTGGAAAAGAAAATCCATCACACTCAGTATTGCAGGCGAGCCACGACCGTCTGAGATTAATTACTCCTTGTTTAGTCCCGGTCTATGCACGGGACTTTCAGTGTAACCAGTTAGCAGCGATCTTCGAATTCGCAAGCTTAAATCTGTCCAGGATGAAGTCATTTCTTATCACCTTTACGTTTCTCATGCCAGCAGCCTCCGGCGCCAATTTTTAGGGCTTGAGTACCTCTCGCGGTGCACATTCCACCTTGTCGACTTAGAAGGCTCTGATTTTCCGAAAGGATCCTGCACTCAAGTCAACACGGCCAACCGCATAGGGTGCAGCAAAGCATGGTGCCAGTGCTGAAGCCCCTCGCGGACGACTATTGGCATGACAGCGTGAGCCTGCACGGTTGGCAATCGAGATTCTGCAACGTTCATTTCCTCACTATACCATGAGAGAAGTCTGAACTGAGCTGTGCCTGAGCTATCTATACACCTGCATGTTAACTCAAAATCTCCACTCACTCACACTCCTCTATACACTTGTGTGTTAACCGAATTGTGTCACAGATCCAATTGATCAAAATCAGTTGGACGAAACACAACAGCCAGACTGACGTGCTTCAGTTCTGCAGTGACAAAATATACTTCAATGAATTCAGATAAATCCTGTCCTCGCTTGTCACTTTGTGAATTTATACCACGCACAGAGTTCTGCATTGCAATCATGTGTTCAAGTGGCCAATCGGTGGCACATTTTCTATAGCTTGTGCAGCCTGTGCGCCGGTGCCGTGTGTGGTTTGACATGATCAAATATGCACAACCATGCATTGGCACATGGACGGTCGCTTTCCTTCCATCATCTTCAAAAAGATGTCCATTTCGTTCATCTTGATCAAAATTAGTCGTCTGTTAATATTTAACTGACTGAGTGAGAGCCATTCCTGTGACAAAATCATCTGAAATGGCCCTCTATGTTTGTGAATCGTGATCGCTCTTCAACGTACAAATATGTAACATCAATATTTTCACACAATCAATCACAGTCAGTTTTAATTCCTGACTTGTCAAGCCATCAAAGTTTATGTTAGGTCCAGTGTAATACTACACAATGCCATCCGATATGTCAAGGAGTATCATTACAGAAAACCAGAAATTAGACTGTTTACGTGCTGGCGATTAGCAAAACTGACAATGATAAATTGGTACAGGAACAAGTGCCAACAACACTACAATTGATTAGAACAACATGCCGCTACTTGCTAAAAATGTAATGGATTCTACGACAACCGAATATAAATACGGAGTTGCGAATGTCAATCTCCTACCTCTGAATAAAAAATTTCACGTTCGCAATTTGCACAAAAATGTTGCGACCTTCAACTTTCCTCGCATCTGCTCTACTGTTGGCCGCCGCCTCCGTCCAGTCACAGTATTTACCTGAGTGGGACAGTATTGACTCTAGACCACTTCCACAATGGTTTGATGATGCTAAACTTGGGATATTTATTCACTGGGGTGTTTTTTCCGTTCCAGCTGCTTCCAATGAATGGTTTGGTGAAGAATGGTTTGAGTGGGCCTGGAAATGTAGGTTCAAACATTATAAGCATCATTAGGTTTTCATTAATTGACGTAATTGACCTTCTGCCTACTTGTAGCTGGACACAATTACCCTGGCGACGGTGGTACTCCAGGTCCTGGTCCTGTAAGCCAGATGTTGACTGAATTCATGAATAAGAATTATCCAGGATACACGTACAGAGATTTAGCACCACATTTCACAGCTGAATTTTATAATCCAGACTCATGGGCTGAACTGTTCGAGCGAGCTGGAGCAAAGTACGTAACTGGGTATAAAACAAGTCTAAGTAGGTTTTAGCTTGAACTATTCTTGTTCATTCTTGAAGGTACGCTGTGTTGACAACCAAACATCACGATGGTTACTGTCTCTGGCCGTCTAGAGTTTCTCCTGGTTGGAATTCTGGTGAAGTTGGACCAATGAGAGACCTTGTAGGCAAGTCCTTTCATGTGATTCGTCTTTGAGCGGACGTGTTGGAACATGCTAATGGATTTGAAATTGTATATTGAATATCCTGCTTTCCTTCAGGTGACTTTGCGACTGCAATGCGAGGCAAAAATATTCGTGTTGGTCTGTACCATTCGTACACAGACTGGTTTCATCCACTTTGGCTCCAGGACAAAGCCAATGGCTACTCAACAGATACATTCGTAACAAACAAAACGGATCCAGAACTCTACGAACTCGTGAACGACTATCATCCAGACTTGATCTGGTCCGACGGTGAATGGGCACCAGAAGACTATTGGAAATGTAAAGAATTCCTTGCATGGCTCTACAATGACTCCCCTGTCAAAGATGAAATTATTGTCAATGATCGATGGGCATGGGACACAGTCAACAATCATGGTGGGTATTATTCGGGTGCTGATCGTCAAAATCCGGGTATTGTTCTACCACACAAATGGGAACGTTGTGATTCGTTGGACAAGTACTCTTGGGGTTATCGACGGGATTCAAGAGTTGAAAATTATTTGACACCTGAAGAAATGGTCAGATTTCTTGTAGAAACTGTTTCCTGTGGAGGTAAAAGCGCCGAAATTCAAATACTTTGAACCTAAGGAGGGAAAATAATTTTTAAAATTTTCCCGCTCGCAGGAAATTTGCTCCTCAACGTCGCCCCAGCCAAAGATGGAATTATTCCAATGATTGAACAAGAACGTCTGATTCAACTTGGTGACTGGATGCGAATCAATGGAGAAGCAATTTACTCCAGTGTTCCTTACTCTGTACAAGAGGATGTTACGACCACAGGGACGTGGTATACTGCAAGTAAGAATGGACAAGAAGTGTATGCAATTGTGACTCGCATTCCTACGACAGAAAACTCCATACACCTTGGATCCATTGCTTTCACTGGTGGCCTGAACATTCAACTGTTGGGTAACTCTGTAAGTCTAAACTATGAATTTGCAAATCCTGGAATCCGGGTTCACCTTCCACCACGTGAACAGATTAACAGTAAGTACGCGTACACACTCAAGATTACACGCTAAAAAGCAAGTATGAAGCGTGTAAATTAAGGCCTGAGCTCTGTGTAAATATCTGTCTAACTAACTAGACGTTGATCATTACAAAAATATATATTTAGTGTCATGCCACAACATAATTTTCTGTTCTCCAAATTGAATATACTTGTTCAATTATAAAACACGAATTTTCATGTAGTAGTGCAAAATACAATCAAGCTTAAGGACTACAAACATTTAAGGAATTTTGTGTACGTTTTTTCTTTAATCTTGAACACAAGCACTATGAAATTATTTTTCAACCTTCAAGTTTTGGTTGGCCAATATTTTGAAAACAATAAACGTTTATCCATCTGACTGTGGTTGAATTGAAGCACAGGAACACATAAGATTCAGAAAGCAATCAGTAATTCTTCAGTACGAATTACCAAACAAGACCCTTCTCAAGTTTTTCAAGTTACACAAGGTGAAAATTATTCCTTGTTCTTCTTTTCGTTCGGTTCACGTAGGTGTTCGGTGTTGTGGCTGCTTGAGTGAGAGTTGCATAGAAGGCCTTGTCAACGATTTATAACTTTGTTTCTTGACTTCGTCCATTTTGATAAGTTTGATGTCGAATCGACAATAAATATAAAAGCAAATTCTGAAAATTAATTGATTACTGAAGTCTTAACAAATATGGCGGCTGACAGGTGGAATGAGGGGATGATACGCTGCTAAGAGCAAGACGAGTCAGTACGGAGCTCACGCTGCGTGTGTGGGCGTAGATCGGATATTAATAAGTGCGCAAAGTCTCTGAGAGCTTAAACTAAGGAAGAAAGGTGATTATTAGGTTTGAAGTGTGGACCAAGGTTGATGTGATGGTCAAGTACTTTTGCAATTCGAATTTCACAAACAGCCTGTTATCTGATGTACTGCGAATTTGATTTTGCTGCCTGCTTCCTTTACCTTGAAACTATGTGTGTATTTGTAAGTGTGCACATGATGCCCGAATGCACGCTCGTCTTTGTTTATGCCATTTCCCTGTCGTGTTTTTTTAAATGACACGTCCTTAGATGGTAAAGTCCCTGGCAATCCTCGTGAATTTCGTGACTTTAACTTCGGCCCTACTAAATTTAATGCAGTTTCACTAAACATTATATACCGGTGACGGGAGTATTCAGTGGAGGAATTATATAATTTTTAGTGACAAGATATTGAATTTAGATTGCAAATGATATACTTTCGGTAAAACACCTTAATTTCCGAGTATCTTTATGTTTTCTGTACACTAATCCTAGGATTACGAGTGTTTATAACGTATTCAACCTTTATCTCACAACCTTAACACTGTCCAAAGGAAAAGTGTAAACACAGCACTCCCGGAAATCATACGTACACAAAATGTGTCCAGAAAAAAAGGAAAGCTTTGTTTCTTTCGACCTTTGTACCATAAATGCTGCACGCACTAATTACTGCAATTTTCAACTTCCGTTCAAAACAGGTATGACGAAACTTTAACTTATATTTTCACAGAAACCTGAGGTTATGAAGCAAAGAACATAGTGTGTTCAAGACGACAGCATCTATAGAAACACAAGACATGATCTTTTTACCTGAATCGGGACTTAAAAGAAGTGAAACCCCGCTGCCCAGCAAAAGCGTCTCTCGCACGTTCTTGTTCATGTTGAACACTCCTTGCATTCTGGGTCTGACGCCGATTTACTGGAACGGCCGAACCAACACTGCGAAGGTAATCACGAACAAATGGCTACTCTTCCGTTGGCTCATCACCCTCACATTGATAGCTTGCATCATCGTGTACCTATCAGCCGTTCTGATACACAGTATAGTTTGTCAAGGCTTTCATCCAACCAACATGCATTACCTTTACAGTCTGCTGACGACTCCCGCCTGTTTCTATGCCTTCTTCCTGCATGTTCATGCCGGGTATCGAAGGCACGAACTGGTGGCGTATATCAACGCTCTGATTAGATTCTGGTATCAAAATCAGCGGCTGCAAGCGGCCAGAGCAAAAGCTGAACTTCTTTTCTGCAGGGTTAACCTCTTCTTGTACGTGGGTCTCATCTCCTCAACCGTGTCAGGCATCTTATCGTACCTGTCCGATTGTCACATTCATCTTCTCTCGAATGCCATACCACAAATCTGCGCTGCTGCTGGTGGTCACCCTGAGAGCCAGAGCAGTCCATTGCGTCTTCTTATCGGAACCTGCACACAATTCTTGTGGATCATCTGGCAAGCCAACGACGTGCTCGTAATCGTGGTGACTTTTTCAGCTACTGTGATTTACACTCAGAGGATACTGGAGGATCAAGATTCCAGCCGCAAATATTTCAACGCTGTTCGTGGGTATCGAGGGCTACAAATCCTTGCCCAGCGATTGCACGTTTGTTTCTCCAGCGACGTGTGGCCAGCAACAATTTTTGCATTCTCTAGCACTTGCATTTGTATGTTTTCGCTTGCCATCCGATTTGATGACACTACCAATCGGGTGACTTGTGCCATTGTGTTCGCATTCTTCCTGGCGGGCTTGTGGGGCTTCCTTGAGTTCGGATCAAGGTTCCATAACATGGCACAGATTTTTGCTCATCGCCTTTACCATCGGGCCAATGGACGTGCTCGAAGGCGACTCGCTTATTCCTGTGTGCATTGTTCGTCATTCCGTGTGTACGTGGGTCCCTTTGGGTTCCTTGACAGTCCCGCTGTGGGAGTGATTCTGAGCATGGTCGTTCAGTACATTTGTACAGTGTTGATAAACACAAAGCCGAAACATGTCACGCTCACGTTCGACTGACTGACTCATTAATTCAGTAGAAGTTAGTACAAATCTGTAATCATCAAAATACGAAATTTGTAAACCTGAAGGGCGATAAGGATGGAATTCTTTCTCACACAAAAAAAGTGAGTACCCACTCAGTGTCGTCCTCAGCTTTCCTCGCTTCTTGTTCCTTCCTCTCTTCTTCCTTGGCCCTTTCTTCTTTCGCTCTTCTTGTCATTTCAGCCTTATATTTAGTCACTCTCTCCATTCTTTCCTGTCTGCGCACTTCGGAAGCTTTCGCTTCTTTCTCTTTTTCCTCCTGTAAGATTTTCTGCTACTCCGCGTCTGCTTTCCCCTGCCTCTTCTTCTCTGCTACGGCTGCCAACCTCTGTTTTTCTTCTTCTTTCTTACTCTGCTCTTCGCTTTTGCTTGCTTCTTGCACTATTTTTCTTTGCAGGGCCTCTTCCGCTTCCTTTCGTCCCCAGAAATTGTAGGAGGAACGGCAGTCTTGTTCAGTTAGGATTCTGAACGCTAACGTCAATTTCTTGGCCTGAAATAAAATGGCATTTGTTTTGTGCACGAATTAATGAACGTTTTGGTCGCTGTTTTAAATTTGCTCGGTTTGGACTTACCAAACCCTGTGCCAGACTTGTCCGGGTGCAATTCCTTAATTTTTTAGTGATAGACCTTTTTTTATTGTGGATGCAGACGCAGTACGCTTGACGCCAAACAATTTGCACAGAGAGTTGTGGGTTTTAAAACTGCTCTGATCTCATCGTCTGCAAACAGTTAAACTTAAATTAATATTAACTCTAGTCAGCATGTATGAAAGTTATGTTTCTAGCCATCAATAAAACAGATCTAGTCGAAATTAATAATTTAAGTTTTAGGAAGAAATTAATCATTGTACTTACCACTGCTGCTCTCGTGAAGTCTGCTCATTCCGGTTGGTGTATCACTGATGATCTCGCTGTCGTAGTTCATTCTAGTCAGTAAAGTAACTAATCTAGTCGTTCGCTGCTGTCGTAGTCGACAAATTCGTCTCTAGTCAAACTCGGAGGATTGAGTCAATTTTACGTTTTCATTCAATTTTATAATTTCTCATGCTACAAGTTTCGAATCGGACAACTCCCCGGTTCGATCAAAGAGGTCGTTAGTGTGAATATTCTGAACCCGCTCGAACCCGAACCCCATTTGAAAGTCTGCGAGATACGTACAACTCGGCAACCCGAACCGAAATGAATGACACTTACCATTTAGCTCTTCCTTTAGGAGCTTTCGTTCGCGCTGCACGTATTTTCATTTTCAAATCAACCAATTTTGGCTCATCATCAAAATCTATGTACCTTTCCTCATAAGCACGCATATTATTAGCGTCGTACTCAATAAATTTTTGCAGACCACGCGCTAGCTGATAAGGGAGGGTTTCTTGAAAAATCTTGGCCGTATAGAATGCATCCTCCTCTGGGTCGTGGGTTCCATACTGGATGTCAACATTGAAGTATATCATTACTAATCGAATCATTATCGAAGACTAATTGGCTCAATGACGAAGGTGGTCTCATCGTCACCAGTTGGCAAAGAAATTGTCTTCTCATGTGTAGTTTTATAAAAATGGAAGCGCAGATTATAGATCTTAATTTGATTGACTTCCAGGTCGAGTGCAATCAAGTCGTTGTAAATCTTTCTATTACCGCCACCAACCAAAACGACCAGCTTATTTGCTACGAGTTCCTCAACTCGTGACGGCACTGCAGACAGTGATGGAAAATTCGGGTGGACCAGGGAGTTATGCCTGAATAATCCATTGATGCGAATTTGTGTGATCATTTGTCTTCAAGCTTTTCGGCGGATGATAGACGTATGACTTGTAAACGGTCTCTCTGTTGTGGTCGACCACAGCGACGGACTTCAAGTTTCATTTCCATTCTGTTTGGTGACAGTCTGGCAATCAATAAAGATATAATTGTTGTTATGTCGCGGAGGTCACGCGACTTGTGCAGTTGAGACGAGACACCTTGTCTGAAGATTCTGCCCAAATTGTATGTTCTTACAATCAGCTGCGTCTATATTATGCTATTTGAATGCAGCAAGTAATTTTGTTTATTTTTTCGCAGGGGGTGTGCCAAGTGTGTTTCGATAGGAAACACGCGGTGGCGTGCATATGCTGGCATCAGCTCTGTGGCGAGTGTTATCAGGAGGTGCTCTGAACCGCTCAGACGAAACTGCCCGTTTTGTAGAGGTGCAATTTGTCCGGCGATTTTCCTAAAGTTCTAATTTATGTTGCACTGAGCTTATTACGTGTTGTAGAAAGATAATCAAGGCGAAGCAGTAATAAACTGAGGTTTCTATTCCGTGCGGATTGGTTTTTATTCTTAGGTAGCTTTGTGCTTGGGGCCAAGCAAAAAATAAAAGGTCCATATGACATGACTTTAGATATGTTCTAGCCTAGCAAAAATTACTTTTTCCACACAATGTCACGGTCATTCATAGGTGAAGACTTGAGACTTAATATTTCACGTGAATTGAACGAAATCACTGTACTGATATCCAGTGGTCTTGCCTCGGTCGACGGGGTCATCCTACGACTTGACTCAGTGCTTGAAACTATCCAATCTGTAAGTGAGCTTACCTTCGTTACCTGGGCGACACAAGTAGAGCACACTCTTGAACAGGCCATCTACGAGCTTCAACAATGGGGAGAAGTAATATCCGAGCCCAGAAGCGTCGGAAGGCCAAGAATTTCTATTCCGACTGAATCAATTGAAAATCCACTGGCAATGAATTTTAGTGTGCCCAGCATAGCGAGAATGCTCCATGTGTCCACTGACACTACTTTCAGACGCAAGCGGGAGCAGGGATTTTCGGTATGTTAACAGTCGTACACATGGCACCATCTGGCTTGGTAATTAATTGGTACTTGACGGCAGTTTCTAACCACGGGAATACAGTCGGATCCCGAACTGACTGCTGCCCATCATCTCTGCTGGTAATAGTCACGAGCTCCCGTATTTATGTTAGTGAGTGAATTCCGTCATAATGACTATTTCTCTATTCTCAGGAATTGACAACCGTCGATGCGAACTTTACACGAGGCGTGTGCGAGAGTTTATCATGAATTGATTACGGAGTAAACCTCATAGGCCATTGCAAAATTAAAATGATAAAGGAATACTGGGCTCCAAGGCTGAGCAAAAGTCGAGTGTCCACCGACGTCAGCCAAACATTATACCCACACGCATAAATGAATCTAGTTTCGCGATCTCACTTTGTTAACCTTGCACCTCCTGCTAGCACTCGTCAAAATTCATTGCTGGTAGCTCAGCTCAACATTTCTTGTCCGTCAAACTTGCTCGCGGGTCCTCATGCAACCTCTGAAATAGTTCTGCCATCCCAAATCGAAACCAGGAGCCTATCACATTTGCGCCTGATCGCCGCTCTATGAACATTCAAATTGGGGAAAAAGTCCCCGGTTAGAGCCATGAACCTTAATCGGGGTCGCCAAAAGGTGGTGAGCCCAAAACTCCTACAGCATATTAAAGTTTTGTTCACAGATTCTGTGTCTCGAATCTGACCCGCGCCGCTTTTGCAAAGGAACTGAGACTCTGACACTCTTTGTTCACACCGCTTGCAGCAATTTGTGCCAGTGAAAGCATGCAACCTCCTTGCAAGAAAACTACATTGGATAACCTTGAATGGGAATTCACACCGACCGCCTGCACCAGCATTTGCTGCTGGTGCAGCCACAAAGGACGGTAATGTGTCCACTTCCTCACTTGAATTGGCAAATTATGAGCCACAACATTTGCCATATTGAGCCACACTGAAAACAAAAAGAAAGACTTCGCCCTCCACGGTAATAGGCCTTGTGGAAACCTAAAATACACAAGACTCAAATTTAAAGTGATTATAGATTGCCGCATTAATCAAAACTTGCTACCCAAAAACGTAACAAACCGAAGAAGTCAGCAACACTTCTCTAATCTCTCACCACTAAATTCATGAGGTTCAGCTCCCCGTCTCTCCATATTGATTTGTTCAGGAGCTAATTTTGTGCTGGACAACAATTCGAATGAATTTCCTTGAAACGAGTGAATGCAGATTGTTTGGATTCCATCATCATGCCTGTGACAGGCATGATGATTACGAAAACGAATACTCGACTCTTGAGTTTGAGTTCGACAGAAGGAAGATTAGAATACCAATGGCTAACAAGGTCGGTTGGTTCGCAGAGGCGGACAGACAGTTTTTTCACCTGAATTAAGATGTAATGCGATGAAGGCAGTACGCATCAC
The DNA here is from genome assembly GCA_009869945.1 of Mesaphorura yosii. NCBI lineage: Eukaryota > Metazoa > Arthropoda > Collembola > Poduromorpha > Tullbergiidae > Mesaphorura > Mesaphorura yosii. The sequence goes on along the minus strand of WIXG01000410.1, from coordinate 39,238 downwards.
GTCGTATGAACAAAGCGTAGGAAGTAGGCAGGTTCGAAATTCTTTACGGGTTGGCTCATTTTTCGCATCTTTCCGTGGTGTATCATCCAATTTCGGCCAAAACATCCTTCTTGGAGCACTTCAGGCGTGAATTCTTGAGACACTACAAAAATTCTCTGAACGGAAAAAAAGACTCAATTTTGTTTCAGCCGAAGTCGTGTTTCGGCTCAACTCTGGTCGCAACGTTCACGTCCACACCAAAAGTAGTACACACGAAAGTATGCACTCAGTTTACAGTCTCAGCAGTTTTTGGCTTGTATTGTTGTGTGCCACCGTGACACATGGCGTTCATTTGGCGTCGCTCAAAGATCAAAAGTGTCTGTCAACTCATCCAGTGCTTGTGCAACCGGACTTGGAATGGGTAAGCTTCACACATCTTCATTAAATTATTTTAATTGTAACGACTGTTTCCATTAGGTTGGCTCGGTGAGAAGCTGGTACCTCAACGTGGGAAGTCAACTCGACCTGTACCGACTCGCCGCCCAAGTCGTGGGGCGCCACGAATCAGAGATCAAGCCTTACGAGTTATACTATCGCTCGTGTCTTCGGTTCATGTGGGGCCCGAATCCGCTCGTGCAAGGATTCGACGCCAAATCGGTCGAATGCACAGTGGCGCAAAACTCTGACGGTAGTTTTTATTTCCGCTTTGCGGGCTCTGACAGGGACGGCCAGCTGAGGGCCGTGCTCACCGACAACAAAACCTTCATCATGTTTTACGTGTGCTGGCTCCAGGACCAAGCGGCGAGTTGGGAAGTCATAAGCACTCTTCCCGTCCTGCCAGCCAAGTCGATGGAGCAGATCTTCAAAAAGGCGGCCAGTCTCGGATTTGACGAGGTTCAGTTTGCCATGCTACGCTACGAGTCGTGTGCCGCAGCGAAAGAGGTGTCGGCACGAGGGATAGGCCTTGATTTTTTTAGGAGAGTCGTTTCTCGCGTGAAAACGTTTTTCTGAAATTGATGGTTGTAATAAATAAATGAAGTTCGCCTAAAGAGAAGACCAGTCTTCTTCAATGATCAAAGCAAGAATTATGATTTTATTTAGGATATCGCAGGTTTTTATAGTCAGATTACAAGGTATATTTTGCAAGTCTTAGAAAGTACTAAAAATGCACAAATGTATGAAGGAGATGAAAAGCAAAAGTCTCAAGGATCAGAGTATGAAGGGTGTCCAGTTTGAGCAAAGGTCACAGTTGTCGTTTTGCTCAATAAAAGAATAAATTAAAAGTATCACAATGGTAGATTTATTAATAAAACGGAGATTACAGGCTGTCTGCTGTTGTCAAAACATTTACATTCTGACCGTGACAATATATATTCTATCTCGTGCAAATTAAACTGCTCCAAGAGGAACGATGCAAGAGCTCTGAGGCTGCCGTAGCCCAGTGAGTAGAATCCGGTTTGCACGTTGGAATCCATCGAAAGCGGTTCGTAGTCGTCGCCGGAGCCAAGCTCACCCCGCCGCTCCTGCAGTTCCTTCACGAGTACGTGCAATGTGCTCGGGTGCTTATCTTTGTACCATTCATCCAAGAGATTGTAGATGTCGGACGAGACAAGGTGCTGCAGCCTCCTGTACGCGTACGTTGAGACATTGCCTGCTGACTTCTGCCAAAGCCCGTAATCCACATACTTCCTGTCAACAATGCCTCCGATATGCAAGAGTGGTTGCCTCCTCATCATGCGGAAGTACAGCTTCAAGTACCCGAGCTGGTTCAAGGATCCCAGTTTTGCAGCACCTGGAGAGTGCCGCCAAGAAGATGGCTGTCTCGTTCGGCAGCAAGTTGCGATCCAGTCGAACCACCGACTCTCTGTATCCCTGTATGGAGACAAAGGCCACGGTCTCCGGGATCCCCGCACCAGCTACGTTTGTGATAAAGTAAGGATTTTAGCAATCAGAATATTTTGTATGGTGAATTCATAGTTGTATCTCACATGTGAATGTCAATAAATAATGTCACTGTAGTAGGAAAGAGAGGGATGATTACTCTATTCTTGGTCTTGGACCGAGGAACAACTTGATCTTTGGTTCTCGAACGGGCAGGTTGACTCTCTTGAGTCTCCAACTTGCTCTTAACGCTTCAGCAGACTGAGAATCAGCTTAACTCTCTAAAGATCGAGAATGGCAAGGAGTAATATCTGAACACGCTGGCTATTTCTTTTGAGCTTGGACAACTGAAGCTCCTCGAGATTGAGGACTTGGCGCAAATTTCTTCTGACTACTTCAGCATTGAAGAGCCGCTGGAGGGAGAGGCCAACTGACTGCCGTCTCTGAACCTTCCGAGTGTCGTCCCCTGAGCGGACCAGGGTCAGGCTTCTTATCGAGCCGCTACACGAGAGAAAGAAGTCCAGCACCGCGCTCCGACATTCCTTCTCTTAAAGGTTGAAATCGATCAAGTACTTCGCGATCGTCCAGACCTTCGCCTTGCCACAGATGTTATTGTTTTTTGCGAGTTCTAGGACAAAGACCTTGTTCCAGGCGGTGCACGTTCGAAGAAGTGCCAAAGTGGTCGTGACTGGAAGGTGCTCCAGAATCTTGCCCCAAACCTACAAGCAAAGAACTCTTTGAAGACATTTACCAATCTCGGTGGGGGAGGTTTAGGAAAATGCGGGCACTAATCACATTGTTTTGTAGAGCGTCTGATGCCCACTGTCGCCAGCTGCGGACGCGATTTGACTCTGAACTTCCTTCTGAATTGCGGCTTCGGTCGCCAGCAAGTCCATGCAATCTTTTTCTACTTTGGCGTGTCTCCATTACGAAATCTCTTTATCAACTTGCAAAGTAAAGTAACTAAAGTATGCACACATCAATTCTGAAGTACTGTATCAGCAGCGTCCTTTCACTTCGCTTCCGGCAATCCACCCACTCAAAACAACACATTACACGTGGCTGGTTTCGAATTTTGACTCTCTCGCACCTCGCAAGAATTTTGAGCTGTGAAGAAAAAGAATTTACCTTTGGGCTTGTGAATTTACGATAAAGCGGCGTCTATGAGTCTCGAAACTTGTGCAGGAAATTCGCAAGCTCTTTCGGGAGGCGTTCGCCTTCCAACCGTTTGCGAGCGGCGGAACGCGAAAATCGCTTTCTCACAATCGAAACCCGTCCCAAGATCAATCGCGATTTTTCCCTGGGCGGCTCCCTCTTTTCTTCATCTCGAGCAATATTCATTTGAGAGCAAAGCACATATCAAATTATCAGCACTGGCCATTTATGCATGCCGATGGAATGAATGCAGGTGAAAGATGGAAGAAAAGTAGAGAAAGCAAAGAAAGCACGGGGAAAAGACAAGAAGCGGCACGAAAAAAGAGCAAATTACGAAAAAGAAAAAAAACTAAGATAAGAGAAAGATGAAAGGCGTCTTTCCAGTCAGGCGTAATCGTCGTTTTTCTTTTCTTGACTGGAACAATAAAAAAGTATCATTTCTATTGCTCCGCTTTCCTTACTCCATATCAAAGAGGCAGGCGCGCGTACGCTTTTGATCAGCATCACCATTGCCCTCGAAGGAGAATTTGCATCTTTTGATCTTCTTCAGAGTCAGTCTCACGAGCACGGAGCACCGGTCGGAGCTGATCAACCTGGGATTTTTATTCGGCATTCGGCTTCATTTGAGTCACCTGAGCCTCTACTCTTTGGTGCTTTCCTGTAGGGAATCAGCCGAGAGCAATTTGCGAAAAGGAAATTAGCCAGCGAGTTGAAGGAAAAGAAAAGAGTTTGAGGTCATAAAAACTTGAAAGAAATCGTGGAGAAAGAAGTCGAAAGCCGACAGTCCCTTTCATCTTCTTTCAGATCTTTTACTTCGCTTTCACAGGCCGCCGACACGCGATTACTTTCTGTCATGATCATTAACGAGTTTCCCCGGAAGAGAATCATGAAAGGGTTGCTGGAGCCCATCTTCTGAAGAAAGAGAAACCATCAGAGAGAAAATTTCGCCACGCCACGCGAATGGGACAGGCTTTCCTGAGAAAAAATTGTTTCTCGTAGCGTGTTGACCAGCGCCAGGACTTTCTCTTCACAAAAGCGTCACCGCCACCGCGCCTTCTCTCATCTCGGCCGTCAGCATGGCTGCTTGTTGCTTATATTCGGCGGTGAGCGGTAGAGGCTTCTTTGATCTCAGCCATGATCAAAGCCAAAGCAGCACAAGCACTACTACAATCAAAGAGAGGGCCCGAGATCAAAGGCGCCGCCGAGGACGAGAAGCCAAAACCATTTACAATTTACCAAATACACACGGCCTGCGTTCGCGTTGTGTTCGCGTATTCGCATGCTAACAACTAACAGCAACAGCAACAACCCATTGACACAGACTTCAAAGGCGCACGCACCTCAAAAGGGAATGACTATTTGGTTTAGTGTAGTGCACAAGAGGAAATGAAAATGATCCTCCGCCGTTAATCTCTGCTGTGACGTGGATTAAAGAAACCGCTTCTTGTGATTGGTACAGGCTTATCGTCATAATTTGACAATGTTTCAGTCGTCGCTTTGATGTCTCCGCGAGCTTTTTGCTTTATTGTCTCTTGTGTCCTTGCTCGTGCTCTTCTTTGATCTCCGCCGCTACCGCAGCCGCTCCGCTCACGCATTTAACCGAGTAATTAGACACGCTCAATTGCTCATGCTCATCGTACCTACACGCGCGTGGACTTTCTCTGAGATCACCCGCTACTGCATTCATTCGCAGAGGGTGAGAAAAAGCAGAAAGGATGATGGTGACTGGTGTGAATGAGGAATCTGTGTCTGTGCCGTGGCTTTACTGTGAATGGAATGCGAGAAATTCGGCTTTGTGCTTTCTCTCACTTTCTCGTACTAGAGACTGGAGCCACCACCATCCAGCCAGCCCTGCCATGCCATGCCTGCTGGAATGAAATCCGACTGCTGTGATGCTTCCTGGTTCAGTCTCACAGTCACTGTTCAAGGCAGCGGGTCGTCGCGCGCAGTACTTTCTCTGGTGAAAGAAAAGAAAGAAAGCTTGGGTTGCTTTTCTGAAACTCAAACCTTCGCGTGCGTGTGGTGTACGTTTTTCGTTCCGTACCTATTCCGCATTTGCCCGTTAGTCTTCACCATAATTTTGACCACCGCACCGTCAAAATTCGGTCCAATTCCCTCCTCGCACGCTTTCGGCGGAGCCTCCATCACGGAGCTGGCTCCGGCTGTGGCGGTGGATGGCTGCAGCAGCAACAGCACGTAAATCTGATTTTAAATTCGCTTGTGAGAGGAGTTTGCTTGACTCTGCGCTGTTCACCCAATCCTAATTCCTCCTAACTGAACAATTGAATTCGTAGAATAGCAAGTTGAACCATACGGGAAAACGTTACCCTGATTTGTACGGGAAAATGAAATCTTTTCGTAATTCTAAAATCTCTGCTATTATGCTCTTCACAATTTTATAAAGGCAGGACTTCCGAGTGACTTGCACTTACTAATTTTCCTCATGAGGATTGTGGAAATAATGCACGGCATCAGCAGGCTGTAATCCGCTCTCGAACAAAATCCGGTCTTTTATTACGCAACATTGAGCCCTCAATTATTCTCAGATTCGTGAATCCGCCAACAAGGAATTGTAGAAAGGAGAAAGTCAGAGTCAGACAACGATTTAACGTTTTCAAATTCGAATTGTGCGTTGGCTTTCTCTTTAGTATGTAAGCTCCGTGAGTTTCCATGTCGTGCACAATTCTGGGCTGGTTTTTCTCACGAGCGTCTGCGTACTGGGCAAAAGTTTTCATAATCTCAAAGCATGAAAAACATTTCTGAGAAATCTTCTTGATTCGAGCCGAGCGATTTTTTCCACACGAATGGCCGAGCGTGGAGATTTTCTTGCGCTTGCTAGTCGAAAGCAATGTCCGACTTAATATGATTTATGAAAGTTTCCTACTAGTGAGTGAGAGTGAAAACTGAGGAATTTCTACAATAAAGTTTCTGGTGCTCGCAGCACACTTCGAAATTGGCCAACACGCGGAAATTATTAAAATATTCACGGCGATCCGTGAAAAATGATTCGATTTTTGCATTGCGTGGTCGGAAGCGTAAATATTCTTGAGAGGGTTCCATTTATTGAATATTCGTACATGTTTCGATACATAGCCGGGCTATCGAGAGTGCGTTTTTATGGTTTCGCTTCGAGTATCGTACAACTTTCATTCCGTCTTCCGCACCGCGCACACTCTCGTCCAATAAGCCATAAGCGACTTAACAAGAATTTCCACTCCGTGCGTTGTTCCGAGTGCAAATTCAATTCCTTCCACTCTGGCGAGAATTTTCATGCGAGGCACCGTTCGAATTTCCACAAAAAACAACTCCAATTTCCAGAATTTCGAGAATACTCAGCCAAGAATAGGAGAAATGCAATTTTCTTGATCTCTGACTTTTTCAGTAACTTACTTCTGCGAGTTAATTATGCGAGACTTGCAAATGGTAAATGGAAACAAGTTTTTGCTTGTTTCCTGCTGAATTTGTCAACAACTCTGCGAATCCCGTCGTGTATACGTAATTCGTAATTTTGTCTTGGAATGTAATGGAAAAGAGTTTTAATAATTTCTGGAATTAACTTTTAATCCTCAGCTGGCTTTTTCGAGACGCGTGCTTGTTTACAAGATTTTGCTGGAGACAGACAAGTCAAAGTATCCAATTTTTAATTAAAAATCCGAGTTGAGAGATTTCTTGCGACTTGTGACTAGGAAGTTACATTTTTCTTCACTTTTTAAAATGAAAAGTGAAAAGAGAGCTCACTCACTTCGGCCCTGAGTTGAATTCATACAAGATTCGTACAAGCTGGAATTTCTCGGGACGGAATTTCTTGATTCACTCGCTCAAGAAGGTATAGAATCAAAGAACAAGCAAAAAAATCTCTCGAGAACGGCGGAGTGAATTAAAAAATCACTGAGAGCACTCCAAATTAATTGTCACCTGCGCTGCACTCGAGCATTTTTAATTTTTGGAGTCTTTTTTCTTCTTCTGCTGTTTTGTCTTTTTCTGCCATGCATGCTGGGGGAGTCGAGTAATTAAATGTACATCGACGAGAGAGCACTTAAACATTTTTTCGTACGATATCGTACGGCCTCGTTCGCTCGCTTGAATTGACTGAATTAAGAGTGAGTCCGGAGCTCGGAGAAATGTGAACGAATTCTTCGGTTGCGAGCAACACGCAAGCAGCTCGTTAGAGTGAAACGTCTGCTAAGGAGATGTTTCCGGCCGTGTGCGTGGCGTGGGTGATTATCCGTACCAGTAATTTTGCCATTAAGCACGGGGAAAGGCAATGTAAATGCACGAGCCGAGCTGGAAGTCTGGAAAGGTAAAACAAACTTCGGTCCACTCTTCATTTCCACTGTTTATTTACCTGAGCTCCTGAATAGCTGAGTTGACTTGACTTGACGACTATTTTGCTTGCGTAAAAACGTGAAAATAAAAATGCCCATGTGAATCGATCGATTCTATGGAACACAGAAATCTCACGGGAGCGCGAGACCACCAACCGCCACCGGCCAAGGCAGAGAAATACGTACACGTAAAAATCCGTGTATGACCAGAGAAATCGAGAAATCCAATTTGTCGTAATGAAATGTTGACAATTCTTCCAAGCACAATGCGAAATGCAGAGCGAGCAGCAGGGCAGAAAAGCAGAATGCTTTCAATAAAAATGATGAACTCTATTGTTACTTTCGTTACTTGGTTTTCTCGTAACTCTCAATTGTCCGATGATTTCTTCCATTTCTTTATGTCAATTCCCGGGTGGAAAGGGTTTCGATTTCTCTCTCTGCACCCGCACCCGTTTCTTTTGTACAGCAGCATTAGCATCGTCATAATAAACTGTTTCTCTCTTCCGTACAGCACAGCACAGCCGTCTGCTACCTGGAAACCTGTGCCAGTACCAGCAACAGCGTGAGCAGAGTCGGCGACCCGTCGATAAGACCACGTAAGCCCCGTCCCTTCTTTCTCTCTATCTTTGCCCACCTTCGTTTTCGCTACGGACACTCCAAATTGTCCAAATTGGTCTCGAATTTCGGGCACAGCGCGGCGCGGCTCGTTATGCACTACAAAATGCAAAAAAGCTGCTGACACCGACTACAACGATTGACAGATTGCATGCTCACATTTCGGGTTAGCGGATTTCGGGTGTTTTCTCGCTCTCCCAATTTGTCTGCCGCAAATTGGATCCCAACCTTCTTCGTCTTCGTCTTCGTCTTCACTTCACACGACCAACCCGTCGTACCTCAACAGAGTCCAGAATCCAGAAGAGAAGAATTGAATCGTCGTCTGCCCTGAGGGCCCTGCGCTCCCTTTGCCTTCTTTCTTTTCCTTCACCGACCGATTGCCGCTTATGCTTAATGAGAAGCCGCAGCGGAGCGCAGGTGTGAATTAAGAATCTCTCTAGCATCGCATTAGCTCATCGTCGGCACCTCGCGTCAGTCGGCCCGTTTGCGATTGCTCTTCTCTTTCAAGAGTCGAATGGCTCACTTGTGGCTGTGGCTGGTCGCTGCGCTGGTGTACGAGCAATAAAAGAGTGAAATGAGCATCATCGGCACGACATCAAAGCGAGTGAGCGAGGAGCAAACACGATACACGACTATGACGCTCTTTATCATTTCCACTATTCCACTGCTCTCTGCGCTGACTGAGCTGAAGATTAGACAAGGCAGTCGCAGTGCCCGAGAGCGATAATGGCCCTTTGTCGGCGCCGCTCTTTTGTTCTCTGCCCATTGCCGACTCGACTTCGACTCTCCTCTCTACAGCTCGTTGCTGGACAAGAACGAAGTACGAGTTTGAGTTTAGACTCAAGTCAAGAGTGGAACGCAGCCAAGCTCGGCCTGGCTGGTCCGTCGGCGAACGACAAAGGCAGCTTTGCGTTGCTGGGTTTATTACAACTTACAAACTTACAACTCCTCCGCTCCACTGCAATGCTGAGCGAATGTGAGTGCAGTGAATGCACTGACTGACTTGACTGGCGGCGACGAAGACGGACGGCGACTCGCCTTTGTGCTCAGCAAACCATAATTTTTGTCCGTCCGTCCAACATTCTTTCTTTCTTCCTTTCGTAGCGGAGCGCAGCCAGCGGAGATTTGCTTTTTTGTTGCCGTTGCCGTTTCTTCGCGTTGCCATTCCAGTGTTATTCAGTGTTCGTGTAGTGCAAAGACCCTTTCAGCTTCTTTCGTTCGCATTGCACTTCTTTGTGCGTGTGCACTGCGTGGACGTGGACGAAGAAGAGAAGAATGTACCTCACTCACTCGCTCGGCTCGCATCAACACAATCAACAGAAGAAAGACCTTTCTGAAGAGAAGTTGCAAGAACAGAAGATAAATGCACGCATTACTGCTGTGCTGTTGCTGTTGCTCTGCTTTGGCTTTGGGATGATGGTCGAGGAGCTCCTCCGCTCCTGCTGCACGGTGCGTTCAGTGCAAGACGAAGTGCAGTGCAGTGCAGTGGAGCCGTGCAGTTGAACTTGGTATCAGAGTCGAAGAGGAAACAGAAATCTGTGTGCTCCGCTAAACTCCGTTAACTTTGGTATTTATTGGTGGTGACCCCGATTTCGGGGGTAGAAATCTGACCAGTAGGGCAGTCGGAGCAGTGCAGGCGGAATGGCCACCACTGCTGCTACTGCCACCACGACAATCCTCAAACGGTGGTTCGGGAGGCTCCGCCAGCAGCAGCAGCAGAGTCCCGCTGCCAGTGTGTGTTCAGAGTGTGTATCCTCCTCGTCAAGGAGTTCGACCTGTAGCGGGAGTGCGGCCGGAAGTGCGAGTGATTTGCTGTTGCTGGAAAAGAGCGCCCGTCGTCACAGTCACAGTCAAAACCGCTGCAGCAGCCAGAATCACCATTGCAGGGACGGCCTAGGTAAATGCAGCCTCCGTTCCGTGCCCCGTGCGTTCCCACATTTGGAGTGTAGCCTTGTAGCAGAGTTCAAGAGCTCCTTGCTGAAGGAGTGGACTCATTGTCATCGCATTTTGCAGAGCATAGACACACAAGCGCCTTCTTAGTTCTTATATGCTTGATCCGAGCCTGTCGGCTCGGCGGCGAGATCAAAGGGAAAGAGATCAAAAGGAGCGTACGTGCGCGGAAAAAAATCTTTGCGAGTTCTCTTTGATCTTCGCCGCCATGGCTGAAACGAACTGCGAACCGACTTGAACACTCGAACATCGAACTTTACTTATGTATGTGTCTTGTTCCATTTCTACAGTGCTCTCCAGCTCGAGCAGCTCCGGCTCCTCATCGAGCCTCCACATTCAGGATGATCAAAATGAGAGACCTACACCCAAGACTACAACGACGACGATGAGGCTTTGGCGCCCGGACGAGGAGTCCCTCGACCCCGACTGCGACGGCGGAGGCGGCCACGTGAACGGAGGGCTGCTGCTGGAGGAGGACGACCTGAACCTAAACCGACTGCTGATCACGGCGGCGGATTGCCTGCCGGCAACTGCAGTCACAGCGGAAGAAAAAGAGAAGGGCGAGGAGGATGAAAAACCCTCCAGCCGCGAGTTTTCATTCACGTTCTATGACCTAGACGGCTCGCCCGCCGCGGCGGTCGACGGGAAGGCGGCGCCAAGGCCGGTATCGAAGGATGTGAGTGAATTGCCGTTGCTTATCTTGCTGTATTAGTCTCGTGCATCGGGATAATTCTTAATCCCTTGTGCCCCCTCCCACAGGACATCGCCTCCCTCGTCCGAACAATTTACGGCGCTGTGAACAGCTCAATCACCGTGCCCCGTCGGGGAAAGAGGACAATTAGGGTAAGGGTCAGCGTAAGCGAGGAGGAGGAGGCCGCGCCAATCCCTAGCGCGGAGGAGGATCTCAAAGAACGCAAGAAGACCAACCGCGTCCATTTCCCCGCTGCGGGCGATGAACTGCACAGGGGCTCACCTGCCGGCGGCGGCAAGGCGCGGCTACGGAGGAGGAGGAAGGAATCCAACCTGGAAACAGCGAATCAACCACAACCGCCAACGACTCATGAAGATTGCGAGCAGTGCGACAGGGCCGCCGCCGAAAGGCTCAGCTATCACAATCACGAAAACAGGCACCAGGCGAGGAGGAGTTGGAGGAGGTCCAGCCACAGCCATCACCGGCAACCCACTGAATTCACCACCACCCATAATTACAATGAATTATGCGACCTCCTCCTGGCGAACATGGCCAAGAATAACGTGAGCTGCTGCGGTGGACCGGCGCCGCCTGTTCATCAGCCGAGGTGCCACTCTGCAAACTCCACGCCACTCCGATCCGGATACCCTCACGACAGTAGACTGAACCCCAACTCCACCTGCCCCGTCAATAACCCCGTCACCGCCGGTCAAAAGTGCAATGTGAATGTGAACAGCGCGCCCACGCCGGAGAAAAGCATGAAAAAGAGTCTCAGACAGAGGCGGTCACGCTCCCACGACGATGATGCCGGCAGCGGTGGTGTTGGCTGCCTGGAGGATGAGCAAATACTCAACAATCAGCTCCGCCAGTGCAACCGCTGCTCCACGACGGCCACCCCTGCAGCAACTGCCCACTGCAGAGAATTCAAGGCAGCCCCGCCGCAGCTCCCACCGAAACTCAATAACCTGAACAACCAGCACAATCTGAAGCACCTCCACCGGGCGGCGGAGCAGCGGAGGGCGATGGCTCAAGTCGTGAGCTGGCTGGAGCAGGGACCGCCTGCGTATGTGCCAGTGCCGGGCGGACCCGGACTCGGACCGAGGCTCCACAAACATGAACATGTGCATCATCACCATCACTATCACCACCACCACCAGTGTCAGCAGCCCCCAAAGACCAAAGTGGTCCAGTAATCAGCACTCATCCGTAGACTAGGCTTAATGTAGTTAATTTATGGACAATCTGTACTGTAATCGTTAAGTAAGCTAATTAATTAGACGATTTCTCTCATACTCTCCTCCGAAGTTACTGATAAGCCCAATGTGAATGAATAAAAGCAATTAATCAGTTATTATTCGCAATGCTAATGCTAATGTAATGGTAATTGACAATATGCGATAGGCGACTGCCAAGGAAACTCTGCTCGCTTGCTCTTTCGCGTTGCGCATCGAAATTCAAACAGGTTCTTTCCTATTCTCTTCTTGTCTGCTGTGCTGTGTAGAGAATAAATTGCAAACTCACTCCGTTCATGTTCTCTTCTATCTGCTGTGCTCTACTGCACTTTAGTTTACCCGGTATTCAGTTCAGAGTCCTACTCTTCATTGTCAATTCCAAATCGTTTCCAGCTCGGTCATCATTGGGCTAATTGACGAATTAAATAAACTCAGGTAGGTTTCCACCCCGAAGACTGAAACTTTTGCCTTAGAGTAGCAATATTTGAGAATTCCACTGCCACACTACAGCGATAAGAGTATAATTGATAACTGATTCCTATTTCAGGCTAATTTCGTGCCTCTTCCCGGAATGTCGGCCAAATACGACCGAGCCATCACCGTCTTCTCCCCGGACGGGCACCTCTTTCAGGTGGAGTACGCGCAGGAGGCTGTGAAGAAGGGCTCGACGGCGGTGAGTTTCTGCCTTACTCGCCTATCGCTTTTGGAGGACTATGCGAGTTGGGATTCTTAAACACACTGTAATCATCCCTTCTTTGACTTCCACAGGTCGGCGTCCGCTCCCCGTCCTGTGTTGTCCTCGGCGTCGAGAAGAAGTCCGTGGCTAAGCTTCAGGAGGAGCGTACCGTTCGCAAGATTTGCTTGCTGGACAAGCACGTCGTCATGGCTTTTGCTGGATTAACAGCTGATGCCCGGATTCTTGTCAACCGCGCCCGCGTCGAGTGCCAGTCGCATCGGCTCCGGATCGAGGACCCTGTCAGTCTCGAGTACATCACGCGGTACATTGCGGGTGAGCACCAGCACTAAATTTTCCAATCATCAGGGCCGACCTGGCCAAACAATTCATTTAGATTTCCAATTGTCCCCTGGTTTCCTTTTTGCAGAGGTCAAGCAGCGCTATACCCAATCAAATGGACGACGTCCTTTTGGTATATCGTGCTTGATTGGCGGGTTCGACGGGGACGGCACTCCACGCTTGTATCAGACAGAGCCCAGTGGGACCTACCACGAGTGGAAGGCGAATGCGACGGGACGGAATGCAAAGACGGTTCGCGAATTCTTAGAGAAGTACTACGGAGAGGAGGAGGTGGCCACCGAGGAGAAGGCAATCAAGCTCGCTATCCGAGCCTTGCTCGAAGTCGTCCAGAGTGGAGGCAAGAATCTAGAGGTGGCCGTCATGCGGGCGGGCCGGGAAATGAAGGTGAGTTTCGAGCCCGGAGCCGCCAAAACCAAACTCTAGAATTTGTTTCTTTAATCATTTAATCTGCCTCCGCTCTGCTCAATAATGCAGATGATGGACCTGGCCGAGATTGAAATGTACGTGAAGGAGATTGAGAAGGAAAAGGAGGAGGAGGCCGAGAAGAAGAAGCAGAAGAAGTGAAGATACTACGGCATTAAGCAAGATTTAATACCTTAATTTACTTTTACACAAAGCTATGAATAATACTACAAAATAATTTTGTAATTAAACTCAAACTCCGTGTGAGAACATTCCTACTGGGTATTCGACATTTTGTGCCAGGCACAATTCTCAGAATAAAAGGTTATGTCGCCTGAGTTTGTGTGGCCAAGCCGGATTGCAATTGGAGGCCAAATTTCCAGTGCATTCATAAATTGTTGATTTCATCGTTCCGGATGTTGTGACCATGTTTCTTGCGAAATTGCTCCAACTTGAATTGGGAAAGGTGGAAAAAGTTTTATGACCGATTAGACGATGGAGGAGACGTTCGGGGTTCCGGGTTAAATTCGTGAATACTGTAGCAATGACTCATTTCCAGTCACAAATTACTGAATTTGCAAATAAATCTTGAAACCTACTAGCTGATTCGCATCTTGCGATTGCGTTGCGAGCGTGCTCGAGCTTCTCTTTCTCATCTTTCACAGCTGATAAAATTCCAAACTTTCTGCAAGTCCTTCAATGCGCTCAGCACTTTTACTATTGGTCGTGCTTTCAGCAGCATTCGCATACGAAGGTCAGGCCAGGTTCAGGTTGCTTGGTCTGCACTCGGATGTAGATTCCCAGTACTGCGGCATGGACAGCGGGTTGACCCGTTCGACTCCCGCATACAACCATACTGTCACAATCGAACAAATTGTGTTCCAATTTGTTCAGATGGGAAAGTTTGCCATTTGAAAAAAGACAGTACATGTTTCCCAACAGATTTGCACAAAGGATACCGTGTGGACGGAGCAGACTCGAGCAACGATTACCAGACCGGGACTAGTTGCCTGTGTCTTGAGGATGAGTCAGAGTGCACCATGAAGAAAACGATGGTGGAATTGGACATGAAGTACTTGAAACAAAGCGCCAACGGATGATGAGATGGGCCAGGCGATACTTAAAATGGAACGAGATGGAGTTTGCCAATGCGGATAAATTGGCTATTGAATTTTTGTCGTATCATTTGGGAAATTGTAATCTGAAGGCAATAAAGAAAACGTTTGATTAGTCCAATCATTTGACCTGGCTGAGTTTGATTTCCAAAATGAATGCAGTGGAGGTTGCAAAAGTTGAAATGGCATTTCGACAAAGAATTCAAGTTTCAAGTTCAAAGCAAGGTGAGGTCTGCCTACCTCCCACGTAATGCCCTGTTTGATCGTCACTGCGACTCCACTTGGCATAATTAACACCTTCAGTTAATTTCTGCAGAATTCTAGACGGTGATCTGCCGGAATGTCATCACATCAGAATGTCAAATGCGCTATGAACACTGTCCACTGGTTCAAATTACCCAAATACATTACGACTTCTCCTTAACCCTAACCTAACTTAACCTAACCTAACGCTCTAGAGGTAAGCAAGTAAGCATCTCAGCGAGTGAGCGGGTCAGCAAATAAATGAAAAGGCGAATACTTGGAGCGAAGGTAATGAATGAGAAACACAAATCAAACAGAAACACAAAACTGCAGGGCCCAACAGGATTTGCTTTATTCAACAGGTGGCACTACTCAGCTGTGATGTGATGTCCTTCGTAATATGCATGCCGGGCGGCCGGCTACACCTAAATTTAGTCCTTCGAGGTACAGCGTGTGCAAAGCAAACGTCATTTATGGGACATGGGGACTATATTCTTTTTTTAAAAAACACCGCCTGATTTCCTGCGAGCTGACGCGACCTGTCAGCTAAGTTAGTATAGTAGCAGTTACTTAAATGGGATTTGGGGTGGAATTCAAAGTTGTAATATGCCTGAATAGCTCTCTACCTAACATTGCTGGAGCTGTTGAATTCAGCATTAAACTCTGGAGGTAGATACAAGGCAAAGACGACGCTGTCCTCTAAAACATTAGATTTTCCGACCGCAATCCGGAATATCAGCGCGCAGACGAAGATCAAGTCAGGGCTATTATAGGTACTGACAACACAATTAACTCCCACATTATTCATATCTGATATCCGATACTTTTACATTTCGGATTTTGACGTTGTAGTTGATACCTGGAAACAAGTTAAGTTCAGGCACGATGGAGGAACAGAAGAAGGATTCTACAGTCGATCCAGGCAAACCATCAGGAGTCCCTCCCACAATTGCTTAAAGAAAATGGAGAGATCAATCAGGCAGAAAAGACCACTACAACCAAAAACAGATTCGCCCGCAATTTGAGAATTGCGCAGTCGAGATTCATCGTCAGACACCAGCAGAGAATCAGTAGCTTCAACTTCGGCATCTGCAAGAGCTCAGCTTGACAAAGAATCAACTTCTGAGATCGTCACTTGTCGCAGGAAAAGTAGGGCCATTTTTTGGCCCATGACATAGTTCTTAATCATTCACACAATTATTTTATGATTTGTGCAGATACCACACACACTAGCTGCTCCAGCATCATCTTCGTGGTTGTATTCTAAACTTAAACTGCTTAAAAAAGGTATAGTCCATGGCACCCCATATTGTGTTATCATGCGAACCAGATTATTATAATTTGAGATTTTGCACATTTTACAGGAACGCGTCAAGTACCCGAAACGTTGACACAGAAAATTTGCAATACTTCATCGGTCACCACTAAAGACTGCGACAAACCATACGTAAAGGTTTTATCTGCGCTGAGAAACATTCTGGAGAAACTTTAACTGATCAACGAAGTGTTAATTAGCAGTAACTCTAACGTACTCACGTTCCTCATCAAATGTTAAACATCAATGTGAGTGTCATTCCGAACAACTGACAGTCAATTAATATCCTAACTCCGGACCGAATGACACAATCCATTAGCACCACTGGCTTGAATTTCTGCAGAAATTAAAAGAAGACATGTTAAGCGGCCAGGATGCCGTTCGTGCATCATGCCACGAAGCAGGGGTATAAAAGCGAGCCAGTTCTCCAGTGCTTGCCTTTATGCACAACAGTTTCAACTTCTGATCTTCTAACGCACGAACCACTTTGAGAAATCAAGCTTGCAGAAATCACAAATCCACAAACTAAAAAAACCATGCATTTAGCGTTTATTCTGCTGGGTCTATTCGCAACAGTGTCTGCTGAAGATCCCATTCGATCTGGATTGCTTGAGCTGTATTCAGACACGAATTTACAGCTCAATAAGGCCAGTGTCGATCCCAGTATCAATGCCGGCTGGCACAGCAACTTGAAGCTTCTGGAGGATGACTGTGACTCATTTGTACTGTACGGAATTACGTTCAAACTCGTACAAGACGGGTCCACTTGCCACTTGGCCCGTGGCAACACTTGCTTTCCACCAGAACTGAAAACAGACACCAAACCTTCGGCACTTGTATGCCAATCTGGTACCTCGTGCCTATATGCCAATGATGGGTCGGAGTGTACCATTGCGAAAATGGTTAATGAAGGCAAAAGAAAGTATTCGGACCTTCCTCCCCGAGAAGCGGTTCAGCACGTTCTCACCGACCCAATTTGTCGATGTGATTAAGCATGAACGTGCATGCGTGGACCCGGAATCAAACATGAACATGGCGGCAGTAATCAGAATTATGTATCGAAAATTCCTCCATCTATTTCAATCTGGAGTAAATACTTGTACTGAAAATAAAGTAATAATCGAAGTCATGAATAATTCCATTCGTTCTACATTTTTTATTTTATCCCTAAACCTTTGTGGGGTTAATTTATGCGGTTTCCATTTCCTGGTCAAATCCAAAAATGACTTGAAATCACTTGAAACTCAAACGAACACGAGTAGAGGATGTAGTACAGGCAATATGAGCCGTTTCAGGCGAGGATCCGAAAGCCCTGTCGATATCTCATGGATCTCCAATGTAACTCTCTACTTTTCAATTCCTTCTACGGGCATCGTCCAACTTGTAGTCGACACACTCGCGAATTAATCATGCACAGGCTCCAGAACACTGATGGCAATCACATACATGGGGTCCTGCTCAGAGCTTATCCACCGCGACAAGATTATTCACCCTCGAGCACGTACATGGAGGTCACACTCCTGAATCCAAACCATCTACAAGTAGGGTCCATGTTAAACGTTCGGGTACTGTGTAGTAACCCAATGAATGGACTCAATTACGTAATCTTGCCTTGCAAGTGGAGTGCCGTTGGCTACGTAACATGTTAACTGGGATCGGACAAAAGGCCGGCCGGAGGTTATGGAGGCAGCGTGTACGATACCAAAGATGCGTAGAGTACTACATACAAAGTATTACGCCGAACCCAAGCCGAGCACGGAAGCTGAAGTGACGGGGGCGATCATTCGAATGTTTAATGACGGCATTTGCACGTGTTGTGGATTTCTTATGAAATTCTAAATCTGAAAACGTCTTGAATTGCGAATATTACGTTCCTTAAATAAATTCACGCTATGTATGGTCGAATCAGTGCTTTAGCTATTTGCGAATTTGCATAATGAGAATCGCCTACCTGGTAATTGCTAATTTCTTTAATTGGAGGTGGATAATGTTTCAAGAGAAATCTCAACAAATTCCAGTCAAACTTGGCCGCTTTATGGAGAAACTTGGCCAATTTCATTAAAGTTTTTAATTGCTCATATGCGTCATCTGATAATAATGACTCTTCGACCAACATATAATGGGCCTGGCGAAATTTTTTTTGAAGTATTCCTCCGAGTAACTTAAACATAAAACTTGACTTTTGTACAATTTCTTAAGATGGATTCAAGTCTGACCCTTTTCGTGTTTGTGACATTGGCCACATCTTTCTCCATCGCCCTCGGATTTCCATCCAACAATGGATTAGACGTCCACTCGGCCCTGCCGGACGACTCTGCCTCCGACTCGACGTGTGGATCTTTCACACTGACAAACACACAATCAGGAAGGACATTGGACGGTCTGCTCATTAACACCGTGCTTGAGAACAATATATGCCGTGTGGTGGCCGGATCGTTCTGCATGCCCAGGGATACGAGCGTCGGACAGAAGCTGAAATGCCAAAATGGAACAACGTGTTCATACTACGCGGACGGAGCGGAGTGTACCATAACGAAAATGAACACGGAGGTGTACGACAAATACTTGCGTGGGGGCACTTCGCCGACTAAAGCCGAGGTAGACAAGGCGACGGATCGGATGCTGATGGACGGAACTGTGTGCAAATGTCGCTAATCGTGGAAGCATGGACTTGGTCAGGATTCTTAGGCTCGACGGTCAAAGTTCATGTAAAGCTGTTGATTTGGATTTGTAGGTTTAGTCTTGTAAATTATAGCAAATAAATTCACTCTTGCAAACAATTTATTTGTGGTATTTGCATTTGAATTGCAATGAAAGAGCCAGTGTCTGGTAGTCTTAGCCCGATCCGGTAATCACGTAGATGATCGTGAACATTTTCTCAGCAGTTCATCCGTAATTGAATTATGCATGTAGGCTGAATCTATTTATGCAAATTCAGATTGCAGCATACCCCCATTTGTGAATTGCTATTCCGAATGTCAATATCACCGAGAACAATTAGTGAATGACGACACTCAACACACCATGGGCACACTCCAGAGGTATGGGTGAAATATGAAACTCAGGGCAAAGGGTACATGTTAATTGCGCATTGTCCAGTGGTTCGTGACTACTTTTTCAAGAAAGTTCAGAATGTTATCCAAAACAATTAGCATAACACCGATAGTTAGTAAGGAACTTGGAAAATGACACAATCCAGTAGGAGCATCTTGAATTTATGGATAAATTCTTAATCAGGTGCTAATTAGCGAGCGTCGCAAGAATCAAGAGTATAAAAGAGCTTCTGCATTGGATCGAGTCTTAAGTCAGCAGGACAGTTTCAATTTCTTCAGTATAACAAAATTTTTACGAGTCAGTCAAAATCAGAAGGATTCAAAATCAATCGAAGAATTGGGCAAACTAAATCAACAAATTAAGCAACATGTCTCTGGCGTCGTTTTTGCTCGTTTTAGTCGCAGCGGGATCAGCGTTTGCGTCTGAAGATTCAATCCGATCCGGATTGCTCAAAGTTCACGCGGACATCAACTCACATCCTAGTGACTTGAGCGCTGCTTCCAGTAGCAATGTGGGCTGGCACAGCAACCAGTTGCATGCATTAGGAGCCGACGACTGTCCCTCATTCCAAGTCAACGGAATTGACATCGTGAGTGTATCGGATGGAGGCACGTGTCACCTGATGCGCGGTAATACGTGCTTTCCAACGGATCTGAGCTTGCAAGGAGGTTCCGTCCCGGAATGTCAGTCTGGAACCTCGTGCCTTTACAGCGGTGATGATTCAGACTGCACCCTTGGGAAATTTGTTTCTAACGCCATGAGTAAATATCCAGGCAAGTCCAAAAAGGAGATGGCTTTTCAAGGTCTCCGTGACCGAATTTGCCGGTGTGATTAAACAACGTCGTGCGGGTCCAGGAGTCGATGCGGCCATCATGTACTATTAATTCGCTTTAAAATTATTTAGGATCTAGCAAAGTAATAGTCATTTGTTCTGTCTATGTCATCACAATTTGGATCGTGTTCTACTATTAAAATATATGTTTGAGCATAAAATGGCAAATTCTCATTTGGAAGCAGTGTTCCATGTGCCTGGATGGCAACGGTCTACAAAGGAAGATGTACGCAATTACAATCGACAGGGATTCTTTGTCCTTGTCGTTAAGACGGTCTTTCTGATTGCTACGGGAGGCCGACCTTGAACTTGAATACACCGATGAAAGTGTTAATTGACCACTTCATAATTAGTAAAAGTTTAGAAGAAAAGAAATGCAAAAAACGTAGCAGTACTGAGAGCAGTACAGTCTGAAAATCCGACAGACTGCAAATCAATTTGTGGCTGACCTCGCAAAATTTTGCAACGATAACGAATGCTATTAACGCATGCGTGTGCAAATTAGTTGGTAGAAAGGTACTGCATGGATTTCTTGTCATTGACACTGGTGCCTCTATTAGAATCATTTAAAAGAGATCCCTTCTGCCAGTTTGTCCATCACTTTCGATCCGGTGTGCACCATAAACAAAACAGCAGTCCACTACGTACTCTTAAGCTTGATGTATACGGTAATGCATGCATGAAAGTTTGTGAATTTCCTTTCATGGAATTTTCTATTCTCGAAAGTTTTATTGGGCTAACACGTACACAAACGAAATATTTAATCAAAATTAGTTTGTGTGGTCAACGTAAATTAGCGTGTCACTGCTGAACTCTACCTAACATGGAAGACACCCTGATCCACTTCACAATTGCTTTAATTGCATTCCGAAAACGACGACTGAAGAAGCGCTCACGAAGAATTTGCTGGACCAAACAGTAGCTTCTTCGAAGGCATTTGCTAGGGGCCGGGTCTACCTCGCTGAAGGAGCTAGCAACTGAGGTACCAACTGATTTTAAAAAAATTACATGCGGATGGACGTGGACCGCCTAGTCAGCTCTGCAGTCGCTGTTCCTGTAGGGCTTGGTGAAGAAGGGAATAAGTAACAACAAGGCGGTGTTCAATGCGGAAGAGTTTCTTTCTGGGGTGGCCAAGATTGACTTTGAGGACATGCGCCAGGAACTGGAAGCCAGACAGCTGAGATCGTTCGTCGCCTCCTGGGTGAACACAAAAGTGCTGGGGGCATCATCGACCTGAAATGTCTTAAGAAATTCACAATCAAGCTGCCCCACATGCGTAACTCCGGTCTGACGGATGTTGTAGGCTACTCTGGCTTCGCTGCGGCAACTCCTATGCTTCAGCACATTATTGTGGAGTACTCCAAGAAAGCTGCCGAAGGACCAAACGCCATTTCAAACGAGTCCAGGAACTGATTAGGAGCTCGATGGGACCAACCGGAGTCTTCGAAATCATTCGTAACTGACGTATAATTCAAACAGTATAATTTTCCTGGTTGTACTGTACATTCTCAAGCCTTCATTTCATTGATTGAATTTGGTACATCTGCAATAAAATGTCGTAACCAAATATTTCTTTACGACTCGGATTATCCACAACCCATCGAATTAAGCGTGGGCGTTCAGCGTTGATTTTGGTGGCGGGGGAATCTTCTCAGTCCGCGGCTGCATTGGGAAGAGAAAAACCCGGTTAAAGAACAGCGGAGTTCATTCGGAAGCTTTTTTTTTAGAGTGGATAACGAGCCGATGGCGAGTGGGCATGCGTGAGCCATGAGGATAGCCGAGCGTTACTCGTAATTTGAGACTAATTTGAACTTTCTCGTGCTACCCGCTACGGGTCGGACCAAATTGCTGTGATTTGACTAACGACAGTGCACCTGTCACAAGCGATAACGAAGAGGTATCTGATTTCAGAAGTGACTTACTCTTGCGCGTCGTCGACGGTTCGCTGGCACCCGCCTCCAGCCCCCTCGGTGTTCATGCAGGAGATAGTTTCCAGGCAGCAGGCCGTGTTTTTCCTGTACAGGACAAACAAAAGCAACCGTAAGGAAGAAAGAAATTCAGCTTCTTTCCACCCGAGAGTCGAAATGGACGTTCACATACAGACAATCGACAAATGCGATGCAACCCCAGTCAACATCATTCAGTCCATCATTTTTATTGAAAGCATTCTGCTGCTCGCTCTTCATTGCGCTTGGACGCACTGTCAACATTTCATTAGACAAATTGGATTCCTCGATTTTTCTGGTCATACACGAATTTTTACTTGTGTGCATTTCTCTGCCTTGCCCTGCCCGGTGGCTGTGGCGGTTGGTGGTCTCGAGCTCCCGTGAGATTTCTTTTCGTCCTATCGAGTCGATCGATTACATAAGGATTTTTACGTTTTTACACAAAGCAAAGTCTTGAAGCTAAGTTAACTCAACCAGCAGCTCAGGTAAATAAAGAGTGGAGAGTGAAGAGGTCACGCATATATTTGCTTTACCTGCTACTTAACTTAATAGTAATTTCTCTAATAATCGCCCTCGCGCAAACTACAGGAAACGTCTCCTCTGCAAGCAGACGTTAATGAGCTGGCTGAGTTGTGTGTTGCTTGTTGATAAATTCGAAGCTGCATTCGCTTTCACTCTCTGAGAAAGTCGTTCTCACATTTATCAGAATTCATTCTTAATTCAGCCAATTAATTCAAGACTCAGGCGTTCACTCTACGTTCAGCAATTATGCTAAAATGCTCTCCTCCACGAGTATTTAATTAGTCAGTTCTCCCCCGAGCAAAAGGAAAAAGACAAAGGAGCGTAGTGACAGGAAAATACACTCAAAGATTTTAAAATGTAAGATTAAACATGCTGTTGCTCGAGTTCACAGGTGATAATTAATTTGGAGTGCTCCGCTTTTTGGTTGTACGATTTTTTATAATTTTACCCAACCTCGAGAGATTTTTTTTGTTCTTGTTTCTTATAGCGAATGAATTAAGAAATTCCGTCACTCAGGATTCCAGCTAGTACGACTTCAAATTAACTTTCTAAAAAGTGAAGAAAATATTGCGAGCTCGCAAGTCACAAGAGATCTCTCGACTCGAATTGACTCGAATTTTTAATTAAAATTGGAGTCAAGAGTTGTATCCGGCAAAATCATGTAAACAAGCATACGCGCATCGCGAGCAACAAGACGTCTGATGATTAAAAGTTAGTTCCAGAACTTATTCGAGAATCTCTGCCTTTTCAAGACAAAATTACAAATTACTCATACACGGATTCGTCAAGTTGTTGACAAGTTCAATGGGAAGCATGCAAAAACTTGTTTCCAGTTTACAAGAAGCCTTCGATTTAATTTGTCGCAAGCCGCAAGTTTAATTTTCGAAAGAGAAAGAAAGTCGGAGATCAACAAAATGACATTTCCCCAATTATTGGCTCAGTACTCGCCAAATTGTAGAAGTCTTGGTTGTTTTTTTGTGGAAATTTGAGCCTATTGAGCTAATGCATCTGCAAATTGGCTGAAAAATTCTCGCCAGAGTGGAAAGAATTGAATTCGTGGGTAATTCACTTGTAGAAACTTTGTTGAACAATAAAACGAAGCGCACTCATTCGACCGAAAATGCAACGAAACATGCCCGAAGTTTCAATAAGTGGAATCCATTCAAGAATATTCACGCTTCTATCCACGGCAAGCATAAATCGGATCATTTTTCTCGAGCGTTATGAATATTTCAATAATTTTCACTTGCTTCAATGAGTTTGGGATTTTTTGATATTCCAGCTTTCTTCCGCTCATTGGCAGTTGCACGGCACAAAGTTTCCATAAATCAAATTGCATCACAGTCACTTGTGTTGTGACATCCGAGTGGAGCATAAATTTCAATAACGCGAACGCAATGGCCGGATGAGAGAAATTCTGCATACGGCTCGCCCTCCGAAGCGGAAGGAATTGAATTTGTACTGGAACCACTGCCATTCTTATACAAGAGATTTTACAATTCGACTGTTCTAAAGAACATGCTTCCTGGCTTTCTCCATTCTCCACTTTCGCCATGCGGATTTATGTGTTCATTTTTGAGAAGAATAAAAAATAGAGCTCAGGGTAACAATAGACAGGTTATGATCGAATTACAATCTGCTACTGAGAATTCGGAGAATCCCACGACAAAATCGTCCATCGACAAAATGCATGAATTCACGAGATAATTACATTCTATTTTGCTATGAATCATTCAGGTCACTTCCACTTTCACCAAAACGCCATACTGAACAACAAAGAACGCATCCTTTGCCTGCGATCGCGACAAGACAGCGAGACGAGATTCGATCAAAAGAGACTTATTTCGGGCCTTTGTTCTCGAGAGTGGCTTACCAGCAACGAGGCTTGGCTTGGCTTTGATCTGCGTTTGATCTTTGTCTTTGATGTACCGCCATCGCTTTGTTTTGCATTGCGCTTTTGTGCCACACGCAAAGAGGAGCAGAGCACGTGTACTCCGTTCGTAGATTCTTCGCATACCATTCACCGCCCGCAACATCCACGTACAGCATGGCACGGATTCCTCATTCACACCAGCATCAAGCGTGTGCGTGGCTTTCTTTCACCCAGTCACACACATGAGAGATTTCATAATTCAATCGTGAGCCGCACATCTAATTACTCGGTTAAATGGCAGCGATGGAGGATCATTTCCTTTTATGCACGAAAGATGCAGAGTCGCCTTTGAAGTCTCACTCTCCATGGCTTGATATAGACACGGGACGACGCACTGGCACGAGATTACTCATACGGGAATAAAACACAGCACAGCACACATCATTGTTGAGCGCATTGGCAAATATGTTTCGCATTTCGCTCTCTTGTGTGCTGTGTTTAGTGTTTTTGCCTCGGCGGCGGCGGCTCCTTTGATCTCGGGCCCTCTCTTTGATTGTAGTAGTGCTTGTGCTGCTTTGGCTTTGATCATGGCGGAGATCAAAGAAAGCAGGCGCACGGCTCACCGCTGAATTCAAGCAACAAGCAAGCATGATGACGGCGAAGATGAAAGACTGCGCGGCGGCGGTGACGCAGTGAAGAAAAAGCCCTGGTTTGCAAAATCGCGGCGATGGTACAATTTTTTCTCAGGAAAGCCTGTCCCATTCGCGTGGCGTGGCGAAATATTCTCTCTGATGGTTTCTCTTTCTTCAGAAGATGGGCTCCAGCAGCCCTTTCATGTTGTTCTTCCCGGGAAACTCGTTAATGAACATGAAAGAAACTCGCAATCGGCCAGTGAAAGCGAAGGAGAAGATCTGAAAGAAGATGAAAGGAGTTTTCGGCTTTCGACTTCTTTCAAGTTTTTATGACCTCAAACTCTTTTCTTTCCCTTCTTCAACTCGCCGGCTTATTTCCTGTTCGCAAATTCCTCTCGGCTGACCCCCCATAGGAAAGCGCCAAAGAGAAGAGGCTCAGGTGATTCTGGAATGCTGCTATACCGAATAAAAATCCCAGGTTGATCAGCTCCGACCGGTGCTCCGTGTTCATGAGTCTGGAATGAGAAGATGCAAATTTTCCTTCGAGGGCAATGACGATGCTGATCAAAAGCGTACGCGAGTCTGCTTCTTTGATATCGAGTAAAGAAAGTGGGGTAATAGAAACGATACTATTTTTATTGTTCCAGTCGAGAAAAGAAAAAACGATGATCCTGGCTGGAAAGACCCCTTTCATCTTTCTTTCTCCTTTGTAGTTTTTTATTTTTCGCAATTTGCTCTGCTCCTTTCTTTCTTTCGTGTCTGCCACGTACCCGGCGGCCGCTTTTCTTTTCTCTGTGTGCCTCGTGCATCTTCCACCTGCGTACGCTTATAATTCGATATGGAGATGCGTACTTTTGCTTTTGCTCTGCCGTACTCGCATGAGGAATGGTTGAATGATTCCCAAGCCCATTCAAATCCAGTTTTTTGACTGATCTAGCAATTAAATTACTCATTGCCGAAGCGAGTAAAATCTTTAATTGATTGTGACTTCAAGGACTTTGTACTCTGCACCGAATTCCAACAATCATGCTACAATGTTTGCGAATACGATCGCTCGGAATACGTCAAAAACCTTTTTAACGAAGTATTCTATTCTATTCTATTCTATGTATTAGATTCTGGTACATGTAAGCTGATCCTACTGTCTACTGGATTTACCCTTATCACCTTTACAGGCAATCGTGCTTTCACCACCCTTATACATGGGCCAAAATCAAATACATCCTCCAAAAACTAGTACCGTTTCTTTGGTGGGGATTCTGACAACTGGGACACTTCTCCCCAGTAAGCCCCGAGGCTCCAAGTCAGGTGACTGAGAGAACTATCACCCGATATATGCCCGATACATGACCAACCTACACTCACCATGGCGTAATACCGATCGATTATACAAGGTAAATCCGCAAAATTGCAAAATCATTTTCAAGTGACTGCGGGTTCTCGCGTCAGCGAGCCCTGGAAGATTATTCATGATTATGCATGCGTCATCCCACACAACTAACCCTCCACGCTATGGAATCTGAAACCATTTGGAGAAAGAAACCATGCGACTCGGTTCATATCGAAGCAACGTGGCACAAAATTACAATTTGTCGGGGGGAGGGGGCTAACAGGCTCAACAATCTGAAGTAAATCTGAGATTCTAATTACCGTTTCGGCGATTACCGCAGAATTTCGTGCTAAGCGTGCTTAAGTATACTTTTCTTATGTTACAACGCGCAGATTTCTCAACGGAACGTCATGCAACCGCATTTCCAGAGATTCACTTCTTAAATTGCGAATTTAACGGAGATTTTCGTTAGTGAAGTTCTGATTCTTGATCTGACTTCATTATCCACTCCACTTCACCAACCGGCCACCTGACTTCCATGACCTTGAGTGACATGCTGAAAAATATCGATGCAGAATTCAGCACAACTCCAATTTCCAAGTCTGTCAGGTCTCGAGTGGAGATCTGGTCACTTACGCTGTACTGTCACGGATTGCTTTTGAACGGGGCAATTAAACGCACGCAATCTCGGATCGGCTCCAATTTTTCGATTCAGCACGTCGCGTCGTCAACCAGTTAATTGTGTCGATTGTGTAATATCGAATGCGATGTGCGAAACGAAAATTACAGTAATTTGGTTGGTTTTCGTTTTAAGCGTTACAGGAAAACACGATCATGCCCAGGTTTCGAGGTTTCCTACTTCCTGCTTACGAAATGAAGGGAAAAAACCTCGTATTTCAAACTGGTCGCTTTCAGCAGGAGTTCGAAAGCCATTCATGGCGATCATTCATTCATTAGACTTATTTAGTCACGAGAAGTACCCAATCCAAGCCAGAACCGCCAAAATGGCACACACGTGCCTCCGTCAACTATTTGCCCTGTTCTGCGCAAATTTCCTGCTCCGGAGAAAGTATTTCGTGCTGACAGCGGTCGAAGTGGGATTGCCCATCCTGGGCGCCATCTGCCTGGCCGGGATGAGAGCGCTGGTGCCCATGACCACGGCCGATGCCGAGGTGGCGCCGCAAGGCGGTAAGGATACGATCGTCTACACGCCGATGACGCCGCAAGAGTACTTTGGATTCACATCCATCGAGTTGCTCTGCCCCGCCTGCGTTCTCGGCTTCACGCCAAACACGAGCGAAACCCGGTCGATAATGGCGGCTTTGAAGGCGGAGTGGAACAGATCGTACCCGATAACTGAACCAGAATTCGATTTCAGTAGGTTCTTCGCAACCTTCTCTCTGCGTGCGTGCTTAATTAATGCAGATTTGCTCTGTGAGCTGCAGAAGTCCGAGCCTTCGATTCCGAGCCGGACATGGCCGCTTATTTGACACGCACGGACTTCCTTGACAACACGGACCCTCGCATCAAAGCAGGCATCGTCTTCACGGAGCTGAGTCTAAACCGTGCGCAAACTCGCCAGCGAGTCGCGTACACGCTCCGTCCCGTCACGATCACGATCCACACGGCGTCCATCTTCGTGCCAGACGACGGCCTCCTGCTGGGTAAGACATGCGAGGGAAAAGGCACCCCTAAATTACTCCTAACTTGCTCTTTGTATTGAATTATAGCCGACGCCGCATTGTACATGAACGGCGGCGTGGCGGGCCTGCAAGTGGCCCTGGACAAAGTCTTGCTGCGGCTCCTTACCGACGCGGGCACGAACGTGAACGAGGGCAATGACTTTGACTACGGCTTTGAGTTGAATCTTTGCGCCCTTCCTGCCTTGTCTCCCCGAACGCCGCCTCCGCGCGGGCGGGATACTCCGTGCTTCGGGGAAGGAACTCTCCCACGGGTTCTTGTGTATCTCTTCTTCTTTACTGTGCCGGCCGTGGCTTGGTTGAGCATGGATGTCGGCGCAACGGAACCGCTTGCAGTCGCGGAGCAAAGCCAGGTGAGTCGTACGCCGCCGCCTGCGGCGTCCCTGCGCTGGCTGGCGTGGATGCTGAGCTCCATGCTCGTGCACGCCATCGTCGTGACAGTCGTTGTACTGCTGATTTTCGCTCCGCCGAGGCCCTTCGTTGTAGCGGGCACGGGTGCAGGCCCCGGGACGTGGTGGGTCGTCTGCTTCCTGTACACCGTCTCTCTGACTGCGCTGGGGCTTTTGGCGTCAGCCTTCTCTGCCCGACGCTGCAGGAGTGGAAACGGGAGTGGGCTGAAGCTCCTGACAGCGACTGTTGGCGTCGTGCTCTGGCTTGTCTCGTACTACCCGCTTTATTTACCCTTGCTGACTATGCTGACCGGGTCGATCTCCGCATTCAGACGCGTGTCGATGGCCCAGAAGGTGCTCGCCTTCCTGTCCCCGAGCATGGGCCTCCGTTTTGCGACCGAGGTCCTGTGCGACGTTGGCGCTGGTGGTGGAGGGCAAAACAGTCGCGTGGGCGTGGACGCCGGATGGTCACCTTCGCTTGTGTGGATCTGCTTCTTGTTCGTGATAGACACGTGCCTGTACGGAGCGGTGGCACTCGGCGTGGAATACGCAAGGGGGCTTGTCGAGAAGAAGAAAAAGAAGAAGGGGCCACAAGGC
This sequence comes from Mesaphorura yosii, assembly GCA_009869945.1. Classification (NCBI taxonomy): domain Eukaryota; kingdom Metazoa; phylum Arthropoda; class Collembola; order Poduromorpha; family Tullbergiidae; genus Mesaphorura; species Mesaphorura yosii. The sequence goes on along the minus strand of WIXG01000410.1, from coordinate 10,424 downwards.
TCAACGCCCGAGGACGACGAGACGAGGGCAGGAATGGAATTGCAGTTGCAGGCGACGGAGGGCTCCCGGCCGGAAAATCGGGAGCGGCAGCCAGATGGGGCGAACGCCAAAGCCACGCTGACTAGGGCGATTCTCCTCTTCGGAAAGTTTTCAGTCTCTCCAGCACTGCGTACCCTCCAGTTGCTCTTACCAACTTTCATGGTGCTTGGAGCCGTGTTCCTCGCCAATCTGCACCTGGCCGACTACTCGAGTTCGTACTCGTTACCGCCGCCGCCCCTACCAATCGACGTAAGCCCGTACGAGGATCCGCGTATTCTATTCTCGGCGTCGGCAGTCTCCAATGCGTCATCCCCATCATCTTTGGCCTTGGCCGTCTCGACAAATTCTTCGTTGGACTCGCGCCAGGGCGTGGGTGCGGGAGTGGACGTGGAAAAATTCTCCGAGGCGTACAAGGCGTTCGTTGGCAAGGTCGGCCGTGCCGTCCATGTCGACGACGTCGTGAAGGCTTTCCTTGGCTTACTGGCGGGAGATCGCGACGCCGGCAAACAGTATATTGTTGGAGCCTCTTTTGAGGGCGCTGGCGGGCCTTCGACTACAGCCACGGCGTTTTACAGCACACGCGTCGGGCACTCCGTCCCTCTAGCAATCAATCTCGTCACCAACGCCGTGCTGAAGAGCGCAGGTGCCCGCGCCCGTATTGAGACGACAATCCACCCCCTCTTCAATGAGCTCTCGTCCGTGCTGGAGGCGGCGCAGCCCAGCCCTGCTTTTAACGAGTCGGCACACACGGTGGGCCTCTTTTTTAGTGGCTGGATGACCATCGCACTGGCTGTGCTTGGCGGGACGTTTGTGATAGAGCGAGACTTAAAATTCCCACGCTCCCTGATTCGTGACTTCGTCGTTCTCCTCGGCGTCATCGTGCTCGTCTTGATTTGTATGCAATTTGGCAGCAGGGCCCCCTTCAATTCGTCCGGTGCGAGCGCCGCTGGCACCACTGCCCTAATTTTGCTCGTTTGGGGCTTCGCGGCGCTGGCGTTTGCGTATGCGCTGAGGGCCTTCTTCCCTTTCGGTGCCGCCTGCTTGGCTGCGGTGGTGGTGATCGTCTACCTGCTCGCAGGCTTGCTTTTGCCTTCGCTGCTCCACACCAACGCCGCCGACGGAGCAACCCTCGGAGCCCTTGGCACTCTATTCCCCGCCTTCGGCACCGCCATGAGCCTGTCGCGCCTCGCGAACGTCGCTGCCCTGAACGGGCGCTGTGCGCTCATTCCCCGTGAAGACAAGGCGCTCTTTTGCGTGACGGGCATCGAGGTCGATCCGCTCCTGCTGCAATGCTGCGGTAAGTTACGTTATGATCACGCTTACACGATGTGACAATTTTGGAAGGTGGGGGTCGTACAAGTATTTGTTTTTGTTATTTGCATTTACAGACAATTGCATGGTGATCAACTCTTCCCCGGGCCCGGGCGTGACTCCGTGCTTCGAGCCAGCTCCTTTCTTGACGTGGTCACATTCGCCTGACGTCGCTGGCCCTGAAGAGACGACGGGCTGGGGAATTGGCCGCTTTCTGCTGGTCACTCTCGGCTCAGGACTCATTTATTCAACACTTCTATCCCTGGCACAATCTGGACTCTGGGAGCGAGCAAGGGAAGAACTTGGACGAAGACAAAGGCAATAAATTCAGCACCATTTATTTATTAAATTCGTCATAATTTACATTATTATATGACGCGTACTAACTAGTTAAGAACTATTCGAATCAGTTCCTGATGTCCTCTTATAATATTATGGAGCAAAATTCCTGCTCGAGAGGTGGTCATCTCCCTTCTGGGAGTCCCTATTTTACACGACGTTCCAGAGACTTGTGTTGAATTCGGTTCTGCTTTCAGACTTGTAATCGCTACAACTAGGAGGAGTCGTCACAAAAGTGGCGGAGGCAGGAACTCAACTCCGAGGCGGATTCAAAGTCACCAAGAAAAGAAACGGCGCCTTTTCAGCAACACTCAAAATCGAAACAGAATGGAGCTGGGTCTCATAAACTAATCCAATTTAATTAATTAAACAAATCGGACCGGATTAAACGGATAAATGGAAATAAAACTGGTACACGACTATAAATAAAACTCCGTTTTTAGTTGCTATGTCGGGGGTTGATGGGCTGCGGACTTGCCCGGTTGTTTATTAATTTGGAGGTTGCTTTTTGTATCCAGTCGACGTACTCTGAAACTCGAGTGTAGACAAGGAATCTGCCGGCAGGTGATAAGAAACCTTGTGAATTCCGGGAATTTCTGTTGGCGACTCCCTTGACGTGAAACCGCTTTGTCCCGTCGGCGTCGACTCTGGGAAACACGACGCCTTCGCCCGTGACTCCGACGCGCACAACCAACCTCCCAAGGGGCGAAATTGCGGCACAGAATTCTTTGGAGCTCAGAGCGACACTTCCCGCTACTCGTTGACAATGCTTGTTTGTTGCCACCGGGAACGTGATTCGCGCCAGACGGAGTCCAGGGGCGAGTGTGTTGTATTGACCACTCCGGATCAGTCCGGGTCTGAATATTCCAATCTGAAATCGAAACCAGAGTCTAACTTTACCTAACCTATTTTCATGTATTTGATTAGCCAATTGACTAGCTTAAATTTAATTTACATGTGCAACGTCACCGACGGCAGGCGCCAGTGTTGACGATGAGGGCAAACATGCAGGCATTGCCTCCACACTTGCCTTCCTTCCTCCTGAAGATTCCTGTTTGAGGTGAATGAGGGCGAGGTTGTTTTCATAGTAACCACCGCGCTGTGTGAATTCCTCATGGACGACGATCTTTTGAACTTGGAACTCCTGAGCATCCGCAGAATGGACTTGAATGTTCTCGAGCACAGGCTCCAAGAGCCCCACGACGACTTTAAAGAGGTTCGTGGGAACCGCTGTCGGGGTGCCGTTGCGTTTGCGGTTGCTACCGGACTGGGTGACACACGACGCGGCGGTCAACACCAGGAGTCCCGCACCCGGACTAGAAATGAGTGTTCCAAGGCAGTGAAGTGTCCAGTTCCCACTCAACATCCCCGGGCGCTTGAAAATTGTGACGTGCCAAGGCCAATCGTTTCGCCTCTCGATCACTCGTCGGACATTCGAAAACAAGTGTCTCGCAACTCTCCCACACTTCATGACGACAGGAATCGTAGTCTTTTCTGTTGTGCTCGGCCAACTCCAGGCCTCTGTTGTTGTGGGAGGGGTTGGGGTGGTGGTCACTGCATCAGGGCCCGCTGTCCCACCATTGACAGTGTTGGTGACGTTTCCAATCCAGTCGAGGGATGAGGCGACTTTCATGAAGACTGTGGGGATAGTGCAGGCGGTCTTTTTGTCTTCGTCCTTCACCTGCCCGTGACTCACCACTCCTTGCAAGTAAAATCGCGGTTGTCCAGCCTCGTCCGTCCCGTTGATCACAAGTCCTCCGCCGGAGTCGCCAAAGCATGCGTTCTGCTCACCGTCCGTCCCTGCACAAAACTCGTGCGCCCTCAATTTCCTAACTCGATATGAGGAGCACTTGTCTGGGGGCACGACGGGCAGTGGCGCCGACCGCAGTTCGAAGGAGGGCACCTGCGCCTCGAGGTCGGCAACCCCGAAGCCAATGACGTGTCCTACTCGACCCACCTGCGGTTGTGCGATGGAGTTGCTCAAGCACACTGGAGCCACGCTTGGGGTCAAGCGGACGGACTCCGCAAGGCGCAGGAGGGCAACGTCTGAGGAGCCCTCACTTCCATCCCCTTCGTACGCCTCGTGTCTAATGATTGCTCGCACGTGGAGTAACTGTACTTTTTGGGAGTCCCGCAATTGTTGCAGGTCAGAGGGTAGAGTTTCGAGTCCCATGGCAACCAAAATCTCATCCGCACTTCTCTCTGACACACAGTGGGCGGCGGTGAGAACGAAAAACTCGGTCGTTCGACGGGGTTGAATGAGTGACCCTCCGCAGATGTAGAGGGGTTGACGCAGGGGGCCCTCGAGGGCGAAGAGAGTGGCGTGCCAGGGCCAGTCCGTAGAGGGAGACACGACGCCGTTGATGACAAAAGACGAGAGACCCCAGAAATTACGAACCCCGCAATCTGAAATTCAAATTCAAAAATACAACAAGAATTTAGAGAATTTAGTTGAAATTTTAATTGAATTGACTCACTGAGTCTGCAGGCGTATTTGTGAAATTGGAAAAGTTCTCTGGTTGACCAGCTGCCATTTCTGCATGATAGCGTCCCCTCTTGAGGCGCCGCTGAGTGAGGGACAAAGTATGGCGAGTCGCAGCTATAGTGGGCGACCGTCCCCGCCGGCATTCTGCGGTCATGACAGTCAATTGGAATGCCCACCGTTGTGCACTGCACGCGAACACCCTGCAGAAAATTAGTTTAATTGGTATTTAATTTAATTAGTCGGATATCAAAGTTGGATTACGTGTCTTGGGAGGAGGGGGTCGCAGGTGAGGGCCAGGAGCGGTGCCCACACCACCACCGCCACAATGAACAACTGTGTCAATTGAGTAGCAGTTAGCGAAGCCATTGCTGAGTAAACGAGGTGGATGAGGATATCCGAGTCGAAACAAGTCCGAGTTGATAACATTGCATGTTTACGTTAGGGAGAACTGGTTCATCCAGTTTGCAAATTCCAAGAATTAGCAATTGACAAGGACAGATGAGAATTCACGAGGCATGGAAAGGATGACGTCATCCGTAAACTTGTATGCCCAGTCCCAATTATTTCAATTATTAAAATTCATGAGTGAATTCCAATCAGCGAAATGGTGTCCATCGTCACAATTCAACCATTGGCCTTGTCAAATGCAGACAATGACTTCGATTGGACCTGCAAAACGTGGATTTATGTGGCTGCTCATCGCCACATTGGCCAGTCTCTACAGTGTGAATTCCGTACCTTCAAATCCATGTGCTCAAAATGCCCAAAATCCAAATGGAGGACCAGTTGTCGGCAAGTCAACTCCATCAAATAATTTTATAATTTAATAAAAGTGAGGTTAAATCTGTTTTTTTAATTGCAGTTGTGGAAACCGAGAAGTGTTTTGGTCGGATTCGCAAGTGTCCAAATCCGAAAAGGATCAGTGACGCCGAGTTGAGTGCCTGTTTCACTGAAATTTTTCTGGAGATGCGTCCTCTGTTTGCCTCTGGAATCCCTGAGATTGACCTCAAGTCCATCGACCCATACATACTTGATCACTTTGAATACACGTTCAACATCCCACCAGTCGTTGCCACTCTCCGTTTCTCCAACATTTCATTGCGGGGGCTCAGTGCATTCGACCACGCGGACTTTAAGTTCGACACGCGAACACGACACATGCGATTCACATTGGCCACTCCCATCCTTCGTTTCCATGCCTACTGGCACGAGATCGATGGCAACTTGCCCACAGTTTACCATTTCATTGGGTCAGGACCTGTGTCGGCAGATCTCAGAGGCGGTCATTTGGTGGGAGACGCAACCTTCAAAATTGAACGGGACGCGGGAGGGCGAGAAATTGTGCAGATTGACCAAATGAAAATGTCGCTTGACTATGACGACGGGGTGATTGAGATCGGTGGCATCTTTGGCAAAACGAGGATTCTGAAGCCCGTGGGTGGGTTTGTGGCGGGGATAGTAGACAGATACCAACACGAACTACACTCACTCATCAGACCAGCATTCGAAAAACAAGTCTCAGAAATTGCAAAGAAAGTCGCCAATCGCTCTGTCGCCAAAATGAACTTTCTCGCAGATTTCTTCTGATTACCAAATTAATCAGTGTCATGGAAATAAGGACTATGCACACACGCACACATGTTTTTAGTTTGGTTCAAAACATGGAATTAAATCAATAAAAACTGGTTTGACTTGTGGGTGGAAAGTTACCAGCGATCATATAAACGAGTAATAGTAACTAATAATGATAAATTGCATGGTTACACTTGTCCATACAGGCGCGGTTGCACAGCTGGACTCGCAACTAATTTTATGAGCACGTTAATAAATTCGTATATTCTGATTTGGTTGAATTTAAAGAGAGACTTGGACTGATCCGCGCCGCATTATTCAAGTTCTAACGCTATGGCCTCGGATTTGGCTTCGTCCTCACTTTTGGCACTGCCGTCGCCATGACCTTTTTACTGAGCCTAGATCCACTCCAAGATTTTCTTCAGGGTTTCTGTTTGCTCAGCCTACACGTTGAAGAGTGGCCCAATGGAATAGCGACAATTTTCCCCTTGACTGAAATTGTGTCAAATCGAAATTTTTCGATTCGAAACTCATCTGCTTTGATAGCAACCTGTCCAGTTTAGCTCCATGCTCCTTCAGCGTCTTCGTATGCTCTTGCAGAATCTTTGTATGCTCTCTCCACACATTCAGAACGAGGTGACCCAATATAAAGCGAGCACGAAATTGTCTTAGTTAAGTCCTGGCCTACCTTGTTCGACATCAACTTGACTACAGTGACTTAAATTCCCGACGCCCCATCGAATGCTGAATCTGATGATCTAAGCTATTGCTACCCATGCCACCCATTCCATGCATGCTACCCATACCACACATGTAACCCATGTAGCATGCCATCCATGCCACTTTTGAGGTTCGCCCGGTAACTGCAACTCAGCCATAAATTCAATCAAGTGGTATTTATAAATTATGACATATATTTGTTTTGCATTTTGCATAATACTTTAAACCTATGCACTTCATCGGGGTTCATTTCTCGGAGAATACATTAAAAACGAGTGTGTACGCCCATTTAGAGCGTACATCTTCCAGCAGTGGCATTGTGACGAGGATTCCTTCTGGCTGGGCGCTGAATTCAAGGGTCCGGCCAGGATTTCCAAGCAACTCGATCGTCGAGAAATCAAACACAGACATGGAGCCGAGACGCAGTGTGCGGCCCGGCCATCCTTCCGCCACTATCGCATAGACTTGGCGACGGTCCTCGTTCTTCGTGTACCAAACCCCAGGCGTGATCGTATCATTCTGCACCCTGTAGGGCACCGCCCCATAAATGGCGTCCCCGTTCAGATCAAGCCATTCGCCCATTTGCAGCAGGCGCTCCTGTTGAATCAGAGGAATCATTCCGTCCTTCATGGGCCCAACATTGACGAGCGCGTTGCCCCCACAGGCCACGGTCTCGATGATGGTCCTTATGAGCTCCTCAGGGCTCATGTAGTCGTCGATGGTCGCCGTCGCACGCCAGCCCCACGAGATCCTGTCCAAAGTGAAACAATTTTCCCACTTGTGAGGAAGGAGCACGCCGGGGTTCAGGCGGTCCGGTCCGGTCCAAAAACCGCCGTGCTCATTTCGGGTTTCGATTCCCCATCGATCATTTACAACGACTGTGTCCTTGACCGGAGAGTCGTTGTACAGCCACGCTAGGAAGTCCGTCGACCTCCAATAAGACGAATCTGTGTCCCACTCGCCGTCTGGCCAAATTATTTCCGGTTCGTAGCGAAGGACCATGTCCTCCATTTCGGGCAGCATTTTGTTCTCGACAAATTCGGAGGTTTCGTAGGAGTTGTTACGGTCTTGCATATAGATTGGGTGGTAAAATTCGAGCAGGGAATAATAAAGGCCAAAGTGCATGCTGACGGACGAATTGCGCACGGCGGCCGCGACTTCACCGACGATGTCCCTTTTAGGCCCGACGTCCACGGAATTCCATCCCCACGACTGTTTCGATGGCCACAGCGTGTAGCCGTCATGATGCTTCGACGTGAGAACGACGTAACGCGCTCCCGCTCGCTCGAAGAGGCGGACCCATTCCTCAGGGCGGAAGAACTCGGCCGTGAATGCGGGGGCGAATTCCTGGTAACTGAATTCTGGTTTGTAGTACTTGGACATGAACTCTTCGAGCCAGAGCCAATCCTCATAGCCCTCCTTCCACCAGAGCCACATCCAGGCGTCAGTCACAGCGGGCACAGCGTAAACGCCCCAATGGATGAATATTCCGATCTTTGCCTCGTCATACCAGCCCGGCAGAGGGCGCGAGTCGATGCTTGGCCAGTCGGGCGTGTATTGGCCGAGGGCGCCACCAGCGAAGGTGGTGGTCAGAAAAAGCGTAGCTGCCAAAAAGAGCTTCGGCATTATACTATTAAAGAAATATGAATCGTGATACAAAGACGGATTAAAAGTTATTAAATACCCAACCAATTTAATTTTAAATACTCACTTACTACTTGCCACGGCTGTCATGCTCTCAAGTATCAAATTTATCATTATTATTCAGGCAGGTTTGAAGTGTTTTTTACTTGGGTGTGGTATGTATTTCATTGCTTGCAGTTTATTGAAATTTGACACGCGTGAGCAACAAAATGCCACTTGACTTGACTTGACATTTGACACCTACTGTTTGTGTTGCTCAACTAACTAAATCAGCTTCTGGACAATCAGTGTCCTTTGTTTCATGGCTGCAACAAATACTTGGCACTTGCTACTTGAATTCTCAGCAGGTCACACGAAGACACGGGTGCAAACTGAAACTTGTTGGCTGCTGGTGAGAGCTGATCAGTTTTTTGTGATTTTGTCCTCGGGCTTGACACTTGGTATATTCGATTGTCTTTTTTTTATCATTGGCTGAATGAACCTTATCACCGAGTGAGCTCAGGACGAGGACGACGAGGAGTCATGCACGTAATATCTATTTCCACTTTTGTTCGTTCGTGGCGGTTTACCACCTGTCGATACAAAACGTTTACCATAGTGCGGGTGTGAGCAGTTGTGACGTTTCTCCTCATTTTGTCTCCGTTAATGGTATTTGCACGCCACTGATGCCCGAAACGTGCACGGACAGAATTGTAAGATTTTCCTCCCGTATGTATTCTTGCGTGCCGATCGCGACCCGATGATGTTGTGAATTCACTCTCGCAGAATTCACGTTTGTATAGTTTCTCACCAACGTGGCTTCGGTTGTGCCGGTTGAGGCCGGATGATGATGCAAATGCTATGCCGCGGAGATTACACTTGTACGGTTTTCCATCCTTGTGAAATTACTTGTGTCTTGTTAGCTCACTGGAGGTCGCGCATTGCATACTACATTGGTCGCACCAGTGACTCACCCGTATGAGTTCGCAGATGCACTTGAAAGGCATACTTGTCGAGAAGATGCTTTTGGCCATTAATTACACTTGTGAGCTCTTTCGCCGGTATGAATTCGTTCGTGTACGACCCTTGCTTCCAGCTTCCGGTGGTTTTACGTATCTAGATGGAGTCAAAACGTGCCCAGATTGCACTCTTACTACGTGGCATGTTGATTGTTGAAGTAGGGTTTGACGTTATTGACAACAAAGTTCAATTAACAGGCGCAAGTAGTTCAATTAAAACTTTCAGAGTCAGAATTCTAGCAGAGTGGAGAATTCGCTAAATTCGGAATGAATAATGTTGTCAGTATCACCTCTGAATCACAAATGAGACCTGTTGAAGAAATGCGAATGGCTCGTAGAATCGGGGAAGGTGCAGGACTATTAAAGCATTTCATAACAAATTGACCAATGGACCCTATTATGAAGTTGCGATTTCTGCAGTTTGACTTGCATGGGGAAGCACATACACGCGAAATGCTAATGCAAAAAGGAATTATGAAACGAATTTCTCGTTGCTCTTAAAGCATGACTCATAATTTAAGCATCGCACAGAGCAGTTAAGCACGATACCACGCGATTTTAAAGAATTTTCAAGCTATCAAAACTATCGGATATTTTCCCGAAAAAATCAATGATAGTTTCGTGTTTCGCCCTCAACAGTGTTCTAAATATCGTCAGATTGCATTTTGGCGTGTTCTTTGAAACTATCGAAAATATCATTGACATCTATCTGATATCTATCACTTGCCAGCCCTGATTGCTGCCGGGAACGAGCAAGCAGAAGACAAGGCTGGAAGCCAGGCCGCCGTGTGACATGACGAATGATGATGACGACGAGATTAACTCACTAAAGCGTTGAACCCACTCCGACCTCCAATTTCTCCAATGAAGGTTGACGGAGAGCGAGTTGGAGAATGTGCGAAGGCAAAGGCAAAGGGACAGAAGCAAGGAGCGTCGCTTACTTTTCATAAATATCATTGTCCGCCGGCGTCGTTTAATTTTAAACGAAGAACACGCCCCGAAAGGCCAACGCTCCCGCGAAATGCGAACCTTTTCTTCAAGCGCAGCGCAGTTCATTCGTCTGCATTCCTTTTCCTCCCATCAGTGCGCCGGTGAGATGCTGCGTCGCACAGGTGCATTTCTGTACACCTGCGCGAAGAGTCTCCACATATTTAAATCATTTTACACGCAGATAGTACTTTTCCATGGTTGGATTAAACCAAAGGGTGGGCACGAAATTTTTCTAAGTCCCAGAAAAACGAAAGTCTTATTTTTGCCTGAAACGTGTAAAAAAGTAGTTTTCGAGTCGATTTGAGACGACAAATTTCCCCATGTTA